>CM035410.1:162197489-162449989 GCA_020310875.1 Ceratopteris richardii
GTCCAAATTATTTTGCTAGATCCTTCTCCAATAGTTACTAAGATCAAGTCTTCTTAACCTCTATGTCTATCATAAGCTAGCTGCTTGCATACTCTGTTTTGTACAATCTTGTTGCTTGACCTAAACCAATCCATTTGGCGCGGTTGACAGCTCATTCGCTATACAAGTCTAGTGTGTGTGGCAAAACCTTAGGTGATTTGGGTATGATGTACCAGGTCAAATAGGTACAACAAGTTGACTAGATGTAGAAGGGGGTGAAGTAGAGGAACCCAGGAGGGCCTACTCATGTTTCTTGTAAAAATCTGAGAGTAAAATCTCATATGCATTTGAGATTATACATTTCTAATACTTGCACCATGTTCTCGAGGCCGATTTCAATAATGGCTATTCGCACATGTCTATAGATGAATTCGTCTCCATCATAAATGGTGATTGCACAATCACATAACCATTAAATAGTAAATACATAGTATGAAGTCATAACTTATAAATATATACATTATAATGTATGCATTATGCATGCAATGTACATGATGCTTCTGCAGCATGCACATTGCATGCATGATACCATAAAAGCTGAAATATGATTTATAAATTATCAAGGAAGAAAATATGTATGAAATATGAATCATACATGTGACAGCAGTACCAAGCTAAAAAGCGGGTATGGCATGAAAAAACATTGTGCCCTTACATGAGGATACCAAAATATTGTACACACTTCTTTTTCGTAAATCTAACCATCCATCACACAGTATAGAGCAGCCATATTTTTGCCACATAATCCACAAGTGTAATCTTACAAGGACCTACTGAATTATGTTCTCTAATTTCCTCATGATGGTGATCTTCATGCATCTCTTCCACAACATTACCAACTCCTTTATTGACTTGGAGTTTCGCCACCATCTTATCCAAAACATTAGGTGGCACTTTTGTGCATTTCCCAATTCTACTAGTTTTAAGCCCCCAACAAATGAGCTTTTACACGAGAGCTTGAACTTGTGAAAGAAACATGTAGACTGAAATAATAACAAGGTACCTTATAGAACTTCATTAGTTTCAACTTTCTCGAGAGTAGATACTAGAAATCATTAATCATGATTGATAAAATAACATGGATGAATCTATGTAATATGCAGTTACTAGTATGTACTAATAACTGTGTGTAACTTACTACTATAGCCTATGAATCGTCAATCTATAGAGTTTAGACACTGACATATATGACATGTATAAATTATGGTGTGCCATCATGCCACATTGCCATGTATGCATCATGCATGTAACATGTATACAATTATGATGTATGTAGTATGTACTATGCATAATGAATGTAATATGTGATATGTATTATGTATGCATGTGCCATGTATGATGTGGCATGTATCATTGTATGCATGTAATATGTAAATTGTAATACGTATCATTGCAAATCGTATGCATAATGCATATATGTACTTACTATTAGATGTATGTATGCAATGTGCATCATGCATGACACATGTATGCATGAATAATTATTAATGACTCATGAGCATGTGCCATCTAAATTTGTATATGAATATATGTATGTACTGAATTCTAATGTAGTATGTAGTATGTACTATGTAAGCATGACAACATGTGCCATGCAACATGTATGCATGGAGCATGTATGAATCATGATGTGTCATGGCCCATGTGCTATGTAAGCATGTGCCATATATGTGTGCACTCTATGCTCACTGCCATGTACTATAGTCTAATTGTCCACTGTCTATGTAATATATTAGATGTATTATGTAAGCATGTGCCATCATCCATGTGGCATGTATGCACATTGCAATGTGCATGTATGTATATACTATGAACCTATGATAATGCATGTATGTACTGAATTCTAGTAATGCATGCAAGTATGGTGTATCATGTATGACATTTATGATATGTAAATTGTAATATGTATAATGTATGGATGACATGTACTAAATTCTAATATTGCATGCATGTATGATGTTACATGTATGACATATATGATATCATGTATGTAAATTGTAATATGTATAATGTATGGCATAATGCATTATGCAATGTCCAATGGATTATGGCAGCATGTTGCATGTACTATGATCCTATGTGTATCGTTATGCAATGTGCAATGGCATGCATGGCCATTGACAAGTCACAAGTCATAATGTATAAGTGCACAAATGGATGAATGATCACACACATGAAACCAAATTTAATGGTACTATAATAAATGACCCAAATGTACATGACTAAGCTTTTGAGGTCAATTTTCTGGTCTTAGGTGATAGCCGAAATGATGAACGAAAGTGCCAAGTTTTTATGGCAACTTTAGGAGGAGATGCATTAAGGCCGAGTGTCCCGCCAATCATTTTGCAGTTTATGAGGCAGAGAAAACAACCTTTCTACCATGGTTTCAACGAACCAAAAACATAAACAAATGCCCTCAACATCACAGTACATGAAACAACACACCAATCATACATTGACTCTTATGCCAATATTTTCAGAGTTTGATGGAACGTCTTTCTCAAACTAATTTACCACAAGTGAAAACACTCAAGAACTTGTTTGTCGATGGATTGTTGCACATATTACGCGAGAAAACTTGCCTATATGCTATACAACCTACCCGAACGTTGGAGAATATCATAATGGTAGTAACTTCACTTGAAAAAAAATTCACTTGAACAGCAATTAGGACTCAATCCAACAGGATCCATTGTGATCATTGATCCAACCTTGAACCACCTTAGCACCTATAACACAACAGACACCACAAAGTCCATTAAGTCAATTACAATGTACTAAATGTCATAATTATGGACATATTGCAACAATGTGCGCATTAAACAAGATGTTTTGCGCTATTTGTAGCATGCAGAATCATAACACTGAGAATTGTCACTACAATGGGTGGAACGATGCCCGAACAGCGACTACCTATGAAGTACAGGTTGATTATTATGGAGTACAATGGAATGAGTATGCTCCAAGGGTGAATATGGTGGCACAAACCCAAGGGGCAGCAAGACTTCCCAACCAAAATCACGGTGGTAACCCACCCAAGCCGAATCAAGGTTACTACACAAGCTCAACGTATATACCAGAATGAATCTAGGCAAACCCCAAATTCACCCTCAAATGAAAGTGCAACTATAAGCTCATGGTAGTCAACCACAAGACTATATAGCATATCAGCTCCATTATGCACAGTATCGACTCAATACTATGACATCCCCACTAACGTCATCAGTGCCCAATAGTGGGTATAGAACTCCGAATGAATACATGCTCACACACGCACCCCACAACACACACACACCACGAGCATGAACTCACAAGAAGCTATGCGAATTGAGTTTCTATCACTTCCGGAAGTGATGGGCAAACTCAGCCATAATGAAGCCTTGCACAAATACAAACAAAAGATAGGAAGAATTACAAAAAATGCATAGTTGATAGGGTATACACACCTATCAACCGGTCGTAACTCGGACGAAGAATCCACAAGTGAAAACTATGTAACATAGGCACAAAAGAGCACCCAAGGATGGTAAAAATATGTGTCAAACTTATCTGTAGCCTTTCACAAACATTTACTAGCATTATTGCAAAATTGTAGAGATGTATTCACTTGGGATTACAAGGATATGCAAGGATTGGACCCCCTTCTCTATCCGCATAGCCTATAGGATACAACTTAAACCAAACTTTTCTCCGATCATTCAGCAATGGTATTGGATGAATCCCAACTATGCTAAGTTGATAAAAGAAGATATTGATAGAGTACTCCATATCGAATTTATTGTACCTATAGAGTATCCAAAGTGGGTATCCAGAGTGGGTGTCACCTATTGTCATAGTGCCATAGTATCACCTATGTTGATTATCGAAAATTGAACATTGTGACTCTTCTAGACCCTTTCCCTTTGCCCTTTTTGGATACAATGTTGGGCAAAGTTGCAAGCAAAAAAAATGTATTCTTTCCTAGATGGTTTTACTAGATATGTCCAAGTTCGTATGGCAGAAGCAGATATTCCAAAAACAGCTTTTATTACGAATTGGAGTGTCTTTGCCTTCACTATTATGTGGTTTGGTCCATAGTCGGAAAAATTCGAGTGCCAAATCTATTGGATGTGTACGGTACGTACCAAATGTGTCATACATGTATGGTACTTGTTTTGTATAAAAATTGTATCATTTATTACTATTTGAACTTGAAGCTCATTATTTGAGCCATACAATTCATACTTAATTATGCTATGAAACTCAAGTGCTCATGCGGTAATTCACTATAAATACATGCATGGAGAATATATTATTATATATTAAGTATATAAAGTGTACTATATACTGTATAAAGCATACTTCATAGTGAAATGTTTAAACTGTGTTTGTGTGTATGTGTGTGACATCTCTCTCTCTCTCTCTCTCTCTCTCTCTCTCTCTCTCTCTCTCTCTCTCTCTCTCTCTCTCTCTCTCTCTCTCTCTCTCTCTCTCTCTCTCTCTCTCTCTCTCTCTCTCTCTCTCTCTCTCTCTCTCTCTCTCTCTCTCTTTGTGTGTGTGTATATATATATAATTTATTATTATATATAATATATATATACACACACACATATATATGTATATATATATATATACATATATATATATATATAATATATATATATAATATAATATATATATATAATATATATATATATATAATATATATATGTATATATATATATATATACACATATATATATATATATATATATATATATATGTATATATATATATATTTGTGTGTATATATATATTATATATAATAATAAATTATAATTTATAAATTATATTACATATGAAAGTTGAAAGTTGAAACTTCAAACAATAGTCTTAAGTTCTGACTTCTAACATCTAAGTTAAGTCTACACTGATTATCACAATTAACATGACAAATTATAAAAAGACATTATCAAGATTCAATATACATGTCCCGAGTCCCATCTGGCATGATGCATCAATAGATTCATGATTCAACACACACTACACATGTGACATTACAATCAGAAATCATTATTTAAAGTTAAAAGAGCTCAAAGATAAATCAACATCTGTCTGAATCTGGATATCAACAATGATCATAACATAAGTAAGCCATAGATGTATCATGTCTCAATATAACATAAGTGAGCCAAAGATGTCAAATAAACATGTCAAAAAACTACATCAAATGAGTACATGGGCCATGAGTCATGACAATGAGCAATCTATGATCAATCATCCCTAACTAGTAACATCAGCAATATCATCCGCATCTGAAGCATCTGAATCTGATCCTATGCTAGTAGATGAACTGCCACTAGAAGTAGAATCAAAAACTAGATCATCATCATGAAGCTCTGCAACGTCTCTTCTCGTCCCGACCTCTGGAATATGTCTCTTGGTGGTAGCCCCCGATCTCATCCTCCCAGAAGCTCCACGTGTGCGATGTGCAGGAGCCATCATCTCTAGATGCAACATAGTATATATATCCAACTCCTCTAAGGTAATAGATGGAATATCTATCATCTGATCAATGTCAATGCTATCAGCATGGACCTGACGAGGCTGAGGAAAAGTGGATATTTGCTCAAGAAGTCGGAGGTTACAATGGAAGAAGACTAATCTCTCCAACTGGGCCATGCTGAGTCGGTTCCTCTTCTTTGTGTGGAAGAGGGTCCATGTGCTCCAATTCCTTTCACAAGGACTAGAGCTACAATCCTGTGAAAGTACACGAATAGCGAGACGTCTCTATAAAGTTCAAACAAATAGAATCGATTTAATGATCTGTAAATTAGTGAAATCATAAATAAATATTAATAAGTCTTTAGTCCATACCAATGTGGCAGCAGATGTACCATTTTTGCCACCAAGACACAGGCTCTAACTGTGTCTCACGAAGGCGTGCAGTAGATCCACCAAATGATAATGAATGCTCACGAAAAAGGAGCAACTCATCCTCTAACTTCCTGATCATGCTCAAATCATCACTCGCCCACCGTGAGAAGAAGTCTGATGTATTTCTCACAAGCTCCTCATTTGATTCTTGTTCTTTACTCCGTCAAAGTGGGTGTAATACATGCGCCAAAGCATGAATAGGTCTATGAAACCAATCCCATCTTCAATTCCATATGGATCGAAGCTTCTCAAGTCTGTATAGTACATACAATTTACAAAACAATAAAAGTGGGTAAGTAATAAACAATTAGCACTAAATACATATGTTATGTACAAATAATAAAAAATTCAAAGAATAAACGCATATTTACCTATCTGAAGAGAGAACCGTATTTTTCTGAAAGGATTCACCAATTCTATCCATAAACTCATATAGTAATCCAATGGTGCTTCCCTCCATATCAGTGAGTCGCAAAACTGAATAAATCGGTTTAATGGATTTTATGAATATATCTACCTCTGTCCACCATGCATCATCCATCACCATGCGTGAAAAAGAAATAAATTTTGGTGTCCCAATGTCATGTAAATCCGACCACTCCCTAGAAACCACTGTACGCATCAATCCCAGCCGCACACGTAAGAGACGCTCCAAAACTATATACATATATGCAAATCGCGTCGTGGATGGTGATAACAGCTCGAGATCGCTATGTGCACAGAAAATGCCGCATACTTTTGGCCTCTTCATCACGAACTTTACCATGGACTTTGCGCACTGAAAGATTCTAGAAACCCAATCGAGTTTTGCTATATCTTCCATGAGCAAGTCCAATGAGTGTGATGCACATGGAGTCCATACAATTTTGGGGAACTCTGCCTCAAGTAAACGGCCCATAGAAACACAATTAGAGCCATTATCTGTAATTACCTGCATCACAAAGTACAATGCACATTTAGAAACACATTTAGAGCCATTAATTGCAATGCACATTGCCTGCATACATACATAGATATTAGATACATACATAGTACATACATATTACATAGTACATACATAGAATCTAGATGATAGTACATACATATTACATACATATATACATATGTAATACATACACAATGCACACACACAATGCAAGGCATTATGAATAATTACATAATACAAATTTACAATTTACTTGAACCACATTATCTTGGCCTACATGCATAATGGCCTCTCGTATGTGCTGCCAAATAAATTCACCTGTTACCACTGTGCCATGTGAAGAAGCATCAATGGCTCTCAAGAACATGGTGCCTTTGCATGAAGACACTAATATATTGTAGACATTGCATCTATGTACATCTGTCCAGCCATCGCATAAAATAGTGCATCCAAATTTTTGCCATGTCTCTTTCAATGGAGTCAACTGACACTCTATGTGTTCCTTCTCATTGGCAAGTTCTTTTTTTCTAATCCCATCATATGAAGGACCATCCCACGGACATCCAATCATAGTGACAGGGGATGGGGGACGGGGGCAAAAATGGCCAGGGACGTGCGTCCCGGCCATCCCATACACAAAAACATGGGTCGGGGACGAGACCCGTCCCGGCCAAGCGTTCCAGACAGGGGACGCGTCCCGGATTGTCCGGGACGCCCCGTCCCATGTCAGGGACGACCTGGCGGGACGGCCCATCCAAAAAACCTAATTTTTTTATTTATATTTGCCAAAAAATGAGAAGATTTAGATGGAATGTGACATATATTATATACCATGAGTCATACTAAATGAATTTTGATTCTTGACAATCAATAATGTGGAGTTAATCCTTCATGTAAGTTCAAAAATCATAGATGTAAAAGCTGAAAAACTCAAATGAATGTAGCATGTGAAACACCATACTCTATGATGTCCATTTTATATTTTTAATGATTATTCTCTCTACTATTTAATGTCCCCCCTTCTCCTCCTCTTTGAGTTTCACACTCAGCCCCCTCCTCCAACCTCCCTTCCTGTCCCGGGCCTCGTTCCGGGACCCCTCTTATGAGCCAACCCCGTCCCGGGACCCGTCCACGTCCCGGAGCCCGTCCCCCGTCCCAGGTAACTATGCATCCAATACGGCTGATTGCATTAATTGCAGCCTTCCATCTAGGGGTGCGCAAGACATGGAAAGGGATGGCACATTGGATAAAAAGTCTTGTGATTTCTCTAGTTGCCTCCAATATTGCTTGTTTTTGCATCCCTGCATGTATAGACATTTTTTTTTAAGATCCCTTTGGTGGAAGGGCTGAATCACTACCTGGGAGAGGTGTTCTATGTGCTGCCATGCCAGATGTAGACTCGGAATTTGATCCCATGTATGGTGTGGATCCATCTTCTGTCTCTAAATTCACTCTTTGCCTCTTTGAAGGTCCCTCCTCACATGGTACATGTGAAGATGATCCTGCTCCCAATGTAGCACTGCTAGATGCTTGAGGCACTCCCAAGCGTTGATGCCTCCAACATTCAAGCTGAGCTTTTACATCTAAGGGAACATGCATGCATGGTCCAATGTCTTTATTCGGCACACCTGCAAGATGATCCTTAATTCTTGTGGCTGCACCCCCTCTTACAATTCCACAATAATTGCATTTCCATCTCTTAGAGCCACCTCCACCTGAATACTCTGATACAATGGTGACATACTTCCATGCTATATCCTTCACCATGATGATCCTGCAAATCTCAACATTCATAAGCAAATACATGTTAAAACTTAAGTGGCTGAAATAATGTGTAAGCTGGCATCCATATGGCTGCATGATGCACATAATACATTGCATGCACATTGCATATGTATTATCATTTATGGCTGCTAGCCCTGGCATGCATATGGCTGGCTGCTGCTGCTGCTGGCATGCATATGGCAGCTGGCTGGTTGCTGCTGGCATGCATATGTATTATAGCTGCATGATTCAGCATGCACATTGCAAATTTTCATGCATATATATCATTATAATTTATATGTATTATGGCTGCTGGAGCCTAATATCTAACATGCATATCATATATGATATATGATATATGGCTGCAGCCTGCTGGCATGATGCATCATCATGATTCATGACTCATGCATGACTCATGAGGCACATTGGACACAATGCACATGCAAATTGCAATGTATTATGTGCATGAGGCATGATGCATCATCATGACTCATGCATGATGCACACAATGCACATGCAATGATGTGCATGATGCATCATGCATGAATCATGATGCATCATGCATGAATCATGATGCATCATGCAAGGATACATGCAAAATGATACATTAGACTGTGACATTAAATATCCATGAGTCAATGTTTAAATTTTGATGCACACACAATGCACATCATGGATGGCATTATGCACATTGATTTGTAATTAAAATTTAATAACTGTGTATATGCAAGGACAATGGCATGTGCATCATCCAAATTCAATTTGTAATTAAAATTTAATAACTGTGTATATGCAATGTGCATAATGCCATCCATGATGTGCATTGTGTGCATCAAAATTTAAACATTGACTCATGGATATTTAATGTCACAGTCTAATGTATCATTTTGCATGTATCCTTGCATGATGCATCATGATTCATGCATGATGCATCATGCACATTGCATGTGCATTGTGTGCATCATGCATGAGTCATGATGATGCATCATGCCTCATGCACATAATACATTGCAATTTGCATGTGCATTGTGTCCAATGTGCCTCATGAGTCATGCATGAGTCATGAATCATGATGATGCATCATGCCAGCAGGCTGCAGCCATATATCATATATCATATATGATATGCATGTTAGAAATTAGGCTCCAGCAGCCATAATACATATAAATTATAATGATGCATCATGCCTCATGCCATATGCTTAATAAACTGAGCAATAACTTCTAAGCAAAGGTGAGCACCTGCCAATGGCCACTGAGGTAGACCGGTCACTTGTTAGTGGTGAGCACTGAGCACTAAGGCAGCTGAAGGAAGTCTGAGAGTCGACTGTAGTATGTGCGCAATACTCGGAGTCTGGAGACCGGGAGGACGCTCGAAGTCGCGAATCGGAAGTGAAACCGGCAACCGAAAGAAGTCTGTATTTTCCCCCCAAAAAAAAGGCTCACGAAACGCGTTTCCACGTTTCGCGAAACGGCCGTTTCGGTCGTAGCGTTTCTGAACGGTCAAAACGCCGTTTCGTGCAACTATGCTTAGAAATTGCAATCCTTGTCAACGAATTGACGAACCTCAGGTTGTACATCATTTCTTGTTCCAACCAATTTTGCAACCAATTCTCCCTCTTTGGCCCTTTCAAAGGTGGGGTTTATACTTTATCGGGCCTATAAGGCCACCTTTGAAAATCTCTACTAAAACATTTATTCTTACCTATACTCATCATGCCACTCGATGGGAAGAAGCTTGGGTGCTTCATCACTCAAATGCAAGCAACATCGCCATGGCTCTCACCTTGTCGTAGTTCCCTTACTATGGATTACCATCGAAAATAGTAACGGATCGAGCGGCGAGGTACTCACTTTTCCAATCAATTAGTCCATGCCATAACCAACTATTATCACATTAATCATGAATTCAGCACTCCTTGTTACCCTCGTGCAAATGGATTGGCTGAATACCAATAAGGTGCTACTGACTATCTTACAAAAGCTACTTCTCAAATATCCCGGCAAGGGGGAATAGTATGTACCCATTGTGCTTTGGACTTTACCCAACTATGTTTAAAGTTTCGACAGAGCGTACTCCCTGTAAATTGGTATATGGATTAGAGGCCATTGCTCTAATGGAAATCATTGTGCCTAGTTTACGAGCTGCTATTCGCAATCGATTGCTTCCTGAAGAATTGTTGAAGGATCACATGGCCAAACTCCGCCAACTAGAAGAGGACGGGTACAACATCTTTTTGATGCTCCAACGAGTGTAAATTCACTAACGACATCGAAACGATTGCCACTTGAAGACTCCGGTTTTTCGGGTTGGTGATATGATCCTTTTTCTCAATTCCAAAATGAAACAAAAAGTTGGAAAGCTCAAAGTCCGATGGACAAGACCATTCTAGATACCAGCTATGGTGGGTCCTCCCACATTCAAATTAGAGACCCTAATGAGTGAACTTTCTTTGGGGATTAATTTCTCCAAGCTCCACCCATATAGATCATAGAGGATCACCACTGGAGGGGGGGAGGGGGAACGATGAATAAGAATCAACAAGGCGAAACCAAACACAATCCACAACCAAATGAAACCAAACACTAGAATCGAACCAAGTAAAATGTTAAAACTATCCATGCAATGATGAAGGCACCATGATACCTACTTGGCATATACCCCTTGTGTCAAGGTAAAAGGGGATTGTTGGAAATAGCAACCTTCCACAAGGTGTTGCATTTATCTCAAGAAAGATTCAGAAAAAAGACAAAGTCAAAGATGGTCAGAGCTGGTCAGAGCTGGTCAGAAGGTGATTGAAATTATCAAAATTGAGCAAAAAAAAATTATTACATATATGGAAAGTACTCTTTAAGAACTACTTAACCATATTTTAACACTTGGACATTTGGTAGCAAATAGATGGTCAAAAACTAAACCCTAATTGGCAGATTTGGGATGAAAAGCATACTTTTATATGAAATGCACCAATAAATCTAATATATTTTTATTTTATACTGTTTATTACATCAAAAACTCATAAAAAACATAAAAGTTTCATTAAAAAATCACCATCCTGTAAAGCACGACGGTATTTTTGCCGCAAATTACAGAATCATGTTTTTTTAGCTTTTTAAAGCATTTTAATCTTGGAAAAGCATGTTGGATAAAAATCTATATAAAGAAAAACATATTGGCTCATAAACTCGCTCAATCATGGAGAGATAGGCCTTGAGCTTGGCTAGGAGGTCTTCTTCACCTTGAAGAAGTGTAGAGTTTTTGTTTTCTTCATCTTCAACAAGGAGAGCAACAGCTTAAAGTTGGATGTTCATTAGGGAGGCAGCTTGAAGCTTATCTATACTTGGAGGAGATCATCTTCATCTTATATAAATTGTAGAGTTTTGAAGAAGAATAGAAGGAGCTTATGCTTATCATCATATTCATCATATTCTTTGTAATTTCATATACTTCATCTTTTGGAATGAATGTAATATGTAGAGCTATGCTCCATCTCTCTCATGTCTTGTCTATTCTCAATTTTGTCTCTATTTTCTTTATCTCTAAAAACCAACAAAAGGGGCACAATTGTCTACATGATTCAAAAATGGATTGAAAAAGATATAATGACTTGCATCCATCTAGGAAATTGTGGATATTCCACCAATTGTGTAGATGATATATCTCTAGACTATATGGATCATTGACATTTATATTACTAAAAAGGATGTCGCAAGACACAAGGAAGTTGGAACTTATGTGGAAAATAGTGGAACAGTTACAAGAAGGTAAGAAGTTCACACAAATTATCTTCAGATTCCATGTCTCATGTGGAAGATCCATAGAGTTTTTAGAAATTCAAGCAAGGCCCAAGAATTCGCAAGGATGTGCTAAGGCCAAAGGCTAAACTTTTCAAAGTTTCCAATCACCCGGATAAAGTGATAGTAGATATTGTAGAAACGATACTAGATAGGAAAATTGCAAGCAAAACTAGTTCACTCCAAAATATGTGGTCTCTTGGAAGGGTGTTTACTCGTGGTCTCTCATTGATCATTGAGGTCTAGCCACTATTTATTTTATGAGAAAGGGGATAAATAGGATGAGAGGAGAATAGCGCACACAACTTTTCAAGACTTCTTTAGTCAGAAGATTCTCACATTCACATTATAAAAATCTGCTTTTCATGAACAAGGTAGCTTTGCACTTGTTTTTTTTACTCAAAGATCCCAATTAAAAGTTGATCCCCTAGATGCCCTTATACTACAATTCAATCTAGAGCTCAAGCAATCTTGGAGTTCCTCTCAGCCTATACAAGTGTAACAAACTGGAAATGGATAATGGAGGTTCTATAAGTGAAGTAAATAGGAGAATTATTTTCAACCTAAGCCTTAATTTTTAAGCCTATGCCTTGATCACTATTTATGGGGTTATTTAACCTTCAACTTCAATCACTTTAGCTGAACATGCTAATAAGGATGGGAAAGCAAGAAAAGCTTGTATCTACCAACTATTGGCCTCAGATAAAGACATGAGCATATAGGTGAATGTTGGGCACTAGCCCTCGTATAAGATAAGAGAGAACTAAGAAGAATGCAACCTTTATCTCCCAAATACCTATATTGAAGGAGCAACAATGGAGAAGCAAAGAGAAGAATAATATGATGATGCATATAAAAAAAAAATGATTTACCTTGTATCTTTGATTAAGAGAAAATATGTTAGTACACAATTGAGAGTATTTCAAAACAAAAAGGGCACTTATGTTTCTTCTTCTTCTCTTTTTCTTGGGGTGCTAAAATATCAACTATGGATGCTCCACAAGGATGCAATTCTAACAATTGCCAAGGTCTACTAGCACCATAATGGTTCATGTCAAGGCACATTGGACATGCCTCCTAAAATTCAGGAAAATGATGCATTTTTAGCATCTTAAAATTGGCATTTGATTGCATCACTATGTCCACAATGCAAAGATTAGCGCCAATATGAAATCCTAAATGGTCTACAATATTCTTAGACTTGAAGATTGACACAATCAGATCCTCATATTGATGCTAAGTAGCACTTCTATATTGTTGCCATGATAAGAATTGTGCTAGAACAAAAGATACCATGAAAGGTTTAGCCTCGGCTATCATAGCATGTTTGGCTCTCCTTACGTCATCGAGGTCTTCATTTACCAATTATGTTTCTTGTAACAAGCTCTTGCAAACGGATTCTGTTAGACTCAAGAAATAGCATGAACGAGATGATTGAACCACACCCTAAGAGGGAGGATTAAGAAGTAATCTTCAAGCATGGCTTTTGGGGCAAGTGACTAGCCCGTCATAATCATAGCCAGTAGGTCATGAGTTCAATTCCCACAATCGATATCATAGCATGGGAAGTAGGCTTGGGCAAGGTGGATGGAAGACGCGTGCAACGATTTCAAAAATTGGCCCAACAAAGTTGGAGTGTATCTCCTAATCCATAGATCGGAATCCGGATTGTAAGGTACCTTAGAAACCTCTCAGAACAAACTTTCCAGTGGAAGCACTAGATTGAGGATCCAAGATACCTAACATGGATGAAAACCAAGTTCAAGATACTCAGGTTGAGAACAAAGGCTCAAGACACCAAGGTTGCGAACAAGGCAAGTGCATAGGCAAGTGGCCAAGAAGCGGAAAGGCAAGATTCAAGACACCAAGGTTGAGAGCAAGGGTTCAAGAGACCAAAGTTGGGAACAAGAAGGTTCAAGATACTATACAAGAGTGAGGACACCAATTCGAGGGGAGATCAAGGATTTTATCATTGAAGACAATGATTTCTAGAAGGGGAAGAGAGTGTTAAGACTCAAGAAATGGCAAGCAGGAGATGGTTGAACCACACCCTAAGAGAGGATTAGGAAGTAATCCTCAACCATGGCTTTTGGGAAAAGTGGTTAGACCATGATACTCCTAGCCGGTAGGTCATGAGTTGTGTTTGACTCAAGAAATGACAAGAAGTAAACGGTTGAACCACACCCTAAGACGGAAGATTAGGAAGTAATCCTCGACCATGGCTTTTGGAGCAAGTGGCTAGCCCGTCGTACTCCTAGCTCGTAGTTCATGAGTTCAATTCCCACATACTCTATTTGCCTATAGTTGTATGCGAAACATTGATGGATGAATCTATGTTACAACACAAGGAAAGCCATGTTACTTTACAATCCTTAACTTTTCTTTTTACTTCACTCCCATTTTAGAAGGTTATTGTCATCTATCTTAAGACTATAAGATGGTTTTGATGATAAATTTTGTGGGCATTGATCATAACAGAACTCTTGTAAAAGGGGTGGATGGGATAATTTTGTTAGAGATGGCAATAAGATGATGATTACTCATAAAATATCCATGCTTGTTCTCCAAGGAATATAGTTCTTATTCATGGGTAGAAACCCCATGAAGCACAATCATTCCTTCAAAACCTTACTTAAGATAGAAAAAAGCTTAACTGAATCCAATTATCCTCTAGAGACTGAAATAATTTTCTCACGAAGCTTCATTTCAGTGAAAGAATCCTTGAGCGCAAAAAATCATTTGATACAATAATCTCTCCTTAGCTATTGCGACATACTTCATACACCCATGTACTCTCTCTCTCTCTCTCTCTCTCTCTCTCTCTCTCTCTCTCTCTCTCTCTCTCTCTCTCTCTCTCTCTCTCTCTCTCTCTCTCTCTCTCTCTCTCTCTCTCTCTCTCTCTCTCTCTCTCTCTAGTGACACTCTAGTGACACCTGCATTGATGTACGCAGAAGCAGTATGGGCACCAGGGATCACAGAGGCGATGTGGACGCAAATTGAGAGGCCCCAGATCACCATGATATCACGCTTGCTGCGCAGCAAGCCCTCCGTTCCACATGACATTATACGAGTTGAGCTTGGCACACCACCGATGCTAGTGGAGGCCCTCTTCCAGTTGGTGACCTTTATTCTGAGAGTCAGAGAGCTCCCCACTAGCCGACTCACCAAGCTTGCATTTGAGAGCTCTAGACATTTGGCAGAGACAGGGCATGAGAGAGTATGGTATGCACAGACTTACCGATGGTTAGCAGACCATGGCATGAGCATTACGGATCTCCCCCCTTTTCAGTATGACCTCTCTTCCCCCCACATTACCCTCTCTCGTTCGGAGAGGAATAGGATCATCCGTCAGGACCTACTACAGATACACGTCAGGGAGACATGGATAGCACCACAGGGGCCTCTTCCCACAAAGAGGCAACACTACAGAGAGCACTTCCTGACTGTGACAGCGGATGGTTTCATTCAGAGACCACGATACATGGATACCAGTGTTGTTAGCAACGTTTTAGCAACGTCCAAGGCAACGCGTTGCTAACGCGTTAGCAACATAGCAACGTTTTGACCTAGACGTTGCTAAAACGTTGCGAACGCAATTTTTTTGTTTTTTGTTTTTTTTTTTTATATTTTGGTTATCTAAGATTCCTATAGGTAATATATGATGAAGTGCATCCTTTTACACATCTAAATAAATATACACACATGTAAATTATGAATTAAAAGTAGACATGCGACATGTCGTATGTATATTACACATGCATATATACATACATATTACATACACACATATACATACATATTACATACATACATGCATACAACATGCATGCATTCATTCATCATGCATGCATGCATTCATCATGCATGCATGCATTCATCATGCATGCATAGAAGTAGATACATGCATATTACATACATACATATAAGGAGATACATGTATATTACATACATACATACATGCATGCATATTTCTTATAAGTTATTACATAATACATATATACAAACCGACATATACAATATATTATAGGACAAAGTCCAGAGATGGACACATATAATATAGATTATTGAGTCTTGATTAGTCTCTACACAATTCAACATTCACAATCATTCATGGTGATGTCTGTACTTAGACAGATCAATCATCATAGAAGAGTACCCTTGGATTTGAAGGGCAAAGGCCAAGGATGCAACTTTTGTCCAAGCTTTGTGAGTGCATTAGAAGGAGAACATTGGAAATCCAAAATATGTGGCTATCTCAAGGTGACAAGGCCCATAAAGAAAAGCATACACAATTGAATCTCTATAGTGTACACTTTTATAGCTTTTTATGTCTTCCTCATTCTCCTAGGGTTTTTATTGCATTTATTGGACATTTTGAATAGGATTTTAAATAATTTATGATCCCTCCAAGGTAAAATATATTTTGGGTATTTTTTGGACTTAAAAAAAAAATGCATGCAAAGCAATGCGTTGCGAACGTAGCAACGTTGCAAAGTTGCGGTTGCGAAGTTGCCAACCGTTCGCAACGCGTTGCGATGCAACTATGATGGATACATATATGGCACCAGCTGAGAGAGTGGCCATTGGGCAGCTCAGAGTATCATCACACCAGCTCGAGATTGAGATTGGGCGAGCCACACATACCCCCAGGGATGAGCGATTATGCAGGATATGTAGAGAGGAGGTGGAGGACGAGGAGCACTACACATGTAGATGCCAGGCATATGAGGACATCAGAGACCGCTACCCACAGCTCTTCAGGGGGCCTAGAGAGATCAGGGCTTTATTGGGGACAGAGGACCAACGCCCTCTAGGTCGTTTCCTAGTAGAGCTCCAGCACCGTCGCGCATCACTCCTCCAGCAGCAGATGGAGATACACCTGACCCCCCCCCCCTCAGACTTATATTACAGATTTTTTCAGACCCACATACACTCGAGGGCCCAGCTCGATGCGGGGTGTCACATTACACAGAGCAGAGGAGCTTAGACGACAGCGTCGACGATCGAGACCCCTTGTCCGGAGAGCTCGTCCACATCAGAGAGAGATTCAGGCGATTCACGCACGCCATGACATGGAGATACAGAGACGTCAGCAGCGCACCCCTATCGATTTGGACGCCCAGAGCATTTTGAGGATCGCCATGATGCCTTACCCACCGATGCATTATATCCTACACCCACTCCAGGCATTTAGGGGGTTGTGATACCATCGAGCCTCCCCTCCCTATGCATATCATATTTGTATCTCACCCATTGAGCATATAGAGTGCATACCCATAGCACCCCACACCCTTGATACCAGCTACTATCCCTCCTTTTATACCCGTTTGCAGTACTCACACTTTATTTTCGTTTTGGATCACAGTGGATTGGATCATACTGATGTATATGTTTTGTCTCATAGGCCGATTTTGGCCTCTAATAGACGTTAAAAAGTCTTTCTTTCTTTCTTTCTCTCTCTCTCCCCCGTAAGAAACTATTACTATTCAGATCGATTAGCTTTCCTCACAAAAGCAACGAAAACCATTTAAGGTGGCCTCAAAGTGGGTCCTGTTCACGATTCCCTGACCAAAACAATTATGTTGACCTTTGATATCCTTTGATATAACAAAGCAGGGATGCATAATCTTAAATCCCCTACACAGTTGTATAAAAAATAAGATGGGTCAGGATTCATGGCCACAAATTGTCAGAACAAGCAAGCCAGTTTCATCACAAGCATCAATAAGTACTGACAATCCTCTAAAATTCAGCTTGCTTGACAAAGGAAAAAGTGGAAGTGTGAACGAAGATACATGAAAATAATGCTGCAGACTTTATCTCACTAACAGTTAACATCCAATCGTGTAAACTAACCTTGGATCTCCACGGCAGTTGACTCAATCACAATATCCACAGGACTACATCTAAGTGGCTCAGCCAGGGCTTGCACACTATCTGTGAGCTTGTAAGGAAGGACGTTACTTCCATTTTCTGCAGTGAAGGCGATAAGCACACTCGAACCCACCATTTGACCAGCTACTAATGGGTTGATACCCCATCCAACCCAACCTGAAGTGCTGGGTGCCTCCCCAGTAAAACCGACCGTGAGAGTTAAATTGTTCTCATAGAACGTCCACGCTAGCATGGCTTTTTGAGTTGGGAGGGATGCACACTTGGCGAAATTAACAGAGGACCCATTGAATGTAAAAGAAGTACTGCATTGCTGCGCTCTGCATAAATAGAAAAGAGTAATGAACGTGAGCAGGCCACAAAATACGAAAACAGAACGCGCCATAGGGATCCTGTTTCTGCTTCTTATACAGGCTTCTTATACATGAGAATAATGCTGCAGAAGCCTGTGAATCCACAAAGATGGGTGGAGTATGTGCGTTTACAGAGGCCACGCCGATGTAGAGGAACCGTCTATCTCAGGTACACAACCCGGACGAAAAGACGCACAGAAAAATGAAGTCCACCTATAGGGCCACTGCGTAGTGCCGGATCAATACTTCCAGCTGTAATGACTTGGCCCCCGCTTCTATCGCAGTCAGTGACCAAGTCCGAGCTAATGTTGTCGATCAATATCATGGGGGCGGACTCCGGAGGGATCAGCCGAATTATAGACTAGAGCTGACTATAGCGTATATTCTAAATGCTGCGTCATGCGCTTACTCTCATGCCGCACGAAATGATGTCAGTGCCTCCAACAGCACAAAGGGGCCACGTTCCTCTCAGAAGTAATGCGCAAGCTGCTTTCGGACTGCTCAATGTCACGCGTAACTTGTAAGAAGTGACTCACTCATTAACTATACGTGCATTAACGAAGTTGGGCGGAAGCCTACTCTCTCGGATAACTCGAATTCATAGGAAAAACAACTCTACAAAAGAAGATGGTATAGTGCTCATGGGATCCTCAATATCTCACAAAATAGAAGTTAAACATATCAGACGATACACTCTGACGTAAGGTTATCCAGCGTATGAGCCTTGTTTTCCTAAGCAGATGGTCACGGTTCAAGTCCCACCTAGGGTTAGATGTCTTAGAGTTCCCCAAGATGGGTGCCTCTACCTTACGAGGTCGGGTGTGTGTGTCTTTCCAATTCATTGTACTCTCCAAAAAAAAAAAAATTGACGTAAGGTCCATTACATATCCACCATACAAACTGACCTAAGGTCCATTACATATCCGCCGCCATTGGCATAGATTGAACCCTCACCCTTACCGCAAGAGACAAAGGTTCCAGCCAGCCAGAACAACGTGCATGGATGATGCACTCATCTTTAAGAGCAAGGGTTCTACTATGATCGCTATATGATAGCTCTAAAGCTTATTTGCATGTGCTTTCATTTGATTCCAAGTGAGCTTTAAGGGTTGTTTGTTTGGGGGACCTTCAAGTTGATTCGAGGTGAGCCTTCATGTCGTTCTTGATTTGTGAACATCCCAAGTGGATGAATGAGTGAAACATGTGCAATGTTTGGAGTTCGTCTCCAATCTTCAAGCTTACCATAGAATTGTTTCCTCAATAGCAAGCCTTGAGGATTTGTACTTAACTAGCCATGTTCCATCAGATAATGTATTAATTGTTCTACCCATGTTTTGTGGAATATGAGGTATCATATGGATCTTGTTTTTGGTGATCATCTCCATTCATCAAGCTATCCATAGGATTATTCCATCAATAGCAAGCCTATAGACTTTGTACTTAGCTATTAATGTGCCATCAAACAATGTATTAGTTGTCATATCCATGTTTTGTGGGATATTTGTCTTATGAATATTGTTCCATTCTCTAGCTATGGACCTCCCAAGTGGACGAATGGGGCAAACATATGCAGATGTTTGGTGTTCATCTCCAGTCCTCAAGCAAACTAGAGATTTTTTCCTCAATGTCAAGCTCTTTTACCTTGTACTTAACTAGTAAAGTGCCACCAAGAATGTAATAGTTGTTCGACATGTCGTATGGATACTCTATGATATTGTGTCCTTCACTTCTCCTATCAATATAAATCCAAGCTCTCCAAAGATGTAGACCATAAGGTAGAACCTCTTTATAAAAAAAATGTATTATGTAGGAAATACACTCTATAATATGGTACAATGGTCTCTAGATGGATGCCCTTCTTTGAAGCAACATGTATAGATTCGAGTTCAAAATCTACATAAGATCAAAGCCATATTTTTAATATGCCCTATGTATTTGACTTGGTTATTCTTGAAATTATTTTGTCTCATATAAATTAAAGAAAAGTCAAGGTCCAAAAGAATGATATAGCTTTTACAAAACAAGAGTCAACTATAAATAAAAAAATAAGGAAGTTTGAATACACAAGAGAGGACACGATAGGATCAAGAACTACACATCTATATCATTACACACTTATAGTATCATTTTTCTTTTTTTAATTATTTTATTTACATTTCCATTTACTAGAGATTTCATTACAACAAGCACACTCACAGGACTCAAAATATTGAACCTTGAAGCATCCATTTAAGGCCTAATATGGATTATTGTTCACACACATCATTACCATCATTCAATATGAACTATTGGTGTGTGTGAACACCATTAGTATTATGGGGCATATTTTTTTATGAGGAGGTTTTATTTATTATCTTATTTATATGTCAACATTCTACTTGTGTGTTCTTAATTTCTCAAGCCTTAATAATTGATATTAGAGAAAATTGTTGCTTCCTCTGGTGCATGCTCAACCCCTTTTGTTTACTAGCTTATACATTCATAAAATTTGGTGAGCATACTCATTTTGAAAAATGATACTAGACAATTTATAGATCGTGGTGTCCTAAAAAACTGAATTTGGGCTCATTTAAGCTTTCATTCCACTATTATGAAGATATTTAAAGAAGCAATTTTATCTTTTTCCTTTTCCACTAGATTTTTTTTTAGTTTTGGGTATCCCAAAGTTTAATATAGTCTTGTTGAAGTTCCACAAAATGCTTTTGTAAAGGACTGCCCGAAGCCAATTTGTTTAATTATGCATGAGGACAATACATTGGCCTAAGGTGCACAACTATCCTGTCGTAGGGAGGGGTTGAACCCTCACCCTTTTCTCAAGAGGGGAAAGGCCCAACCAAACGCCCTAATGCACCCAAACATGGAGGGTCCCATGATAACAAGAATGTAATAAGTATATGGCTGTTGAGGACAAATTATGTGGCTCCAATTACATGGGCATAGGGGCAAAGAGAATTGAAATAATCCTTGTGTAGCTACAAATACAAAGAATAATAGAGTGTGTGCATAGACCAACTCTCAAGCATTTTGAGGTGACTAAGCTGATGATTTTCTATTTGATTGTGTATCTAACAACATGGGTCGTTTTATCGCAAGGATGGATCAAAAATGTTAGATTTAGATGTTTTTCATACTCAATGTGGGTTAGTTTCATACTCAATGTGGATTTAGATGTTTTTCATACTCAATTCTATATCCATAGAGTGGTTTTTGTTTCATGCTTGGTAGCTCATGGATATCTTGATTGAAGAAAATTCAATTGAATATAGCCACGTCTAGTTGTAAGGCTGATTATATAGCAATATTCAAAGCAATCCTCAAGCATGTGGCTTAAATGCCTTGGTGATCAATAATTTATTGCCATCACTTTTTACTATTAATTATATTGCATTGGAAGGTGTGAGGGACCTAATGATCCATGCTCATACAAAGTGCATTGGAAGGTGTGAGGGACCTACTGCTCCATGCTCATACAAAGAAAATGTGTGGCTCAAATGCCTTAGTGTTCAATAATTTATTGACACCACTTTTTACTAATAATTATACTACATTGGTGGAAGGTGTGAGGGACCTAATGATCCATGCTCATGCAAAGTGCATTGGGAGGTGTGAAGGACCTAATGGTCCATACTCATACAAAAAGCACGGTAAGGTACACTATCATTATTTCAAGGAAACAATCTCTATAAAATATATATCCTAGATTATGTGCCTTCATAGATAGACTTGCAATCCTTTTCATGAAGGATGTACTTGGTGATAAGTTTTAATCTTTTTTAAAGATTTGGGCTTATTCCGTTTTATGTATTTTCCATTGTCCACATTGCTTTTGTCAACTCTTTGCTCACTCCATCACCCTCAAGGGGGTCTATTAGGATATTCTAGTAGCAATGTACGTGAACACACTTGCGTATGCCCAAGCGACTTTCTTCCTTTTTAGAAGTTTTTGTCCTTGACTTCTTTATATGATCATAACTATGCAACAAAGAAAAAGGTCAATGCATGGTTTGCTCTCAAGGATAAGAATAATATGATCTTGCTACACATCCAAACTCTCAAAAGTTAAGTTCTTCAAGAACATGATAGGCAATCCGTGTGCAAACTCTTTTAAGTTTTTCTTTTTTGCAAGTTTATTAAAGTTCGGAGGGCTCTCACAGAAAAACATGGTGATGGTTCAAAGCAACTGAAGAAAGTAGGGATCCATGCATCGACAAAGATTTTAAGGAGAACTGAAGCATCGGTTCTCTCCAGTTTGATGGCTGTTTTTGATTCGGATCACGAATTTTAACACTCCAAATTTGGTGCTCAAAGGACTATAAAAAGGTCGCTGCTCAAATCAGAAGGGGCAAGAGTTTCTTTTTTTTTTTTTTTTTTTTCAGAGTACAATGAATTGGAAATACACACTCATACACCCAACTTCGTAAGGTAGAGTTTATGCTTAAGATTCAATACCGAAGAACGAAATGATCTGAAGGATGTGCTGAATGTGGGTGTCGTTCTTAGAGTGTTAGCTTCGAGAGAAATTTTTGTTCTTGCCGAGCTTTCTTTTTCTCTTTTTTTTGAGAGTACAATGAATTGGAAACACATTCACACACCCAATCTCATAAGGTAGATGCACCATCTTTTAGAAACTCATAGATATGTCAAATCAAGACTTGAGCTCATAACTTCCTCCTAGAGACTCAAGGTGTCAAACTACTAAGCTATGCAAGCTTGAACAATTTCCGAACCTTTTATTTGAACAATTGCCGAACAATACATTGCTATTGTTTATTATTGAATAGAAATCACTCGCCTCTGCTGTCCTCATTAATTCGGAACACGAGAAACTGCAAGGATGTGTGTCTTCCACTCTATGGAGAATCCTGTAGCATTGGCGTTTTGTTTTCATACCTTTAGAGAATTCTTGTGAAGCTCGCGTTTCCGTGTTTCTCTTTCCGCCTGATAATATCCTTTGTGTGGTTCATCTCCTCATGATTTTCTTGGACAATGTTCTCTTTATATATATATATATATATATATATATATATATATATATATATATATATAAGATTACAATGAATTGAAAACACACTCACACCCAACTTCGTAAGGTAGTTAAGGCATGGTGCAATAGGGAGACTTCATGGGTCAAACTGATCTTCACAAACACGAAAGTCTTGACATTTGTGGGATTTCAGAATTGAAAGAATCTTGACATTTTGACCCTATTGTTTTCCAAGATCCCTGTTTTCCCGAAAGGCTTGAATCTGGTGTGCTTCCTATGGAAGAGTTGAAATAAAGTCCAAAAGCTTCATAAGAATCAGTGAAGATTGGAAGTGGGCGATTGATATTAGATCGAATGACTCTATCTGGTTTCCGATCCATGGCATTTGAAATGTGGAATCTTGGAATATTCGAAGTGCCAAGAGGCTCTGGAACAAGGGCTTTAGAAAATGGAAACATCTCTGGAAACAAGACACCAACCAATGGATCAACTTCGAGGATATTGACCCTAGTGTCCGCATTACCTATGAAGAATGGAATATTTTACAAAGCAGACGTCTTGCCTGGGACCGTCTAAAGTTTGTCTTCTCATGGGACATGACTCGTCGTGCCTGCTGGGTTTCAGATGGCATAATGGTAATAGCATAACAAAAATCCTGAATACCAAAGGAAACATTGATTATCAGGTCAACCTCAACAAGAAGTGGTGTCTGTCGTGGACGCGGCTGCGATGGGATATGAAGTTCATGGCTATCTAGCACCCTCTCATAGAAAACAAGAAGTTTGTCCTCTTATGGCAAATTCTTCATCAGGGAATCTGGACCAACTTAGAGGCTAACAAAATTTGTGGGATGCCTCCCTGGTGCAAGCGCTATTGCAGTCCATTGAAGATGTTGGTCACATCTTTACTTGTCCCAACTCCAACATGCTCTGGTAGATTGTCGAAAAGAAAATTAGACTTCAAAAGCATATCAACTGAAAAAAAGTTGTGATGGGAGAAGCGATCGGCTACTAGCGACTCTCTGGAATGCCATTAGAGGGGAGGTCCTTTGGAAGATATGGCAGGAAAGATGTGCTTATAACTTTGGCGACACCCCCAAAGAGTGGCCGATTGACAAATCACTGTTCTTCCTTGGTAAAAGAATTGCCAACTGTAAGAAATCCCGCCCTTTTCAGGCATCATAAAGTGCTCCTTCTGATCAACAACAAGTTTAAACCCAAGTGGGTTGCACATGAGAGTGATGAGAGGGTGATTAACCTTCTTTGTAATGCCATCTAAACTCTCTAAGATCCATCCTTGCTCTGTGGGACTTGGGGGATCCCATGGGCACTAGTCCCCTTCACTTGTACTTTTCTTTTCCTTTTATTTAATACAAGGTTGGGATAGTAGACTAAGGCTGAACTTCCTTTATATTGGGCAAAAAAAAACCTCGTAAGGTAAAGGTACCCATCTGTGAAGAACTCATAGATACATGTTCAACCAAGACTTGAACTCAGAACTTCCTCCTTAAGACTCAAGGCGTCAAACCACTAAATTACGCGGGACTGAACATGTTCTGCTTATATTCGATGTCTGATCATTATCAAAATAAAGAGGAGATGAAGATATGAGGAGATTATACAAAAGGTGTTGTTGTATATTATTGAATAATGCATTGTTAAAGTGTTATATTATTAATGTATTAATGTGTTTTTGATATAGCAGATCAAGGTTCATGAGGAGCGTGCAAAGCGTGAAAGGGCGGATATCAATAATCGAAAAATTATTATGCGTAGAAGGTTCTATTGTTAGAAACAGTTAGAAAAGTAATGGTTAGAATAAGGGTCGTTGTAGACCGCAGTTTATGTTATTGAAAGCAATGGCTTTCTGTAAAAGTTACCGACTTTTAGTTTCACGCCTGCTTTTCGAAGCCGCTCTCATGTAACCACTCTTTTCGACGTAATCAAAAGTTCCTATAAATACATGCACTCTGTGGACTGTCGAAACAGAGTGCATGGGGGGAGATTGCACCCAATACTGCGTTCTGTCTCATCTCTTGTTGCGTCTATTTTTCTGTGTGTTTTCAACATTCGTAATCTCTGTATGCGCATGAGCAAGATCCTGACAACAGTGGTATCAGAGCTCTGCACGTGTCAATATAGAGGGTTCTGTTCTCTGTTCACAAGTCCGATTCCGATTCCGTCTCCGTCTCCGTCTCCGTCTTCGCCTTCGGTTTCGGTTTCTATTTTTGTTCCAGTTCTAGAACCAGAACCTATGTTTTCACCTACGTTTGCTCCTACGTTTACACCTACGTTTACACCTACGTTTACACTTACGTTTACTCCATGTTTTCACCTATGTTTGCTCCTACGTTTACACCTACGTTTACACCTAGGTTTGCTCCTACGTTTACACCTACGTTTACTCCACGTTTTCACCTACGTTTACTCCTTTGGCTTACTCCGTCTCCGTCTCCGTCTTCGCCTTTGGTTTCGGTTTCTGTTTCTGTTCCAGTTCCAGAACCAGAACCTACGTTTTCACCTACGTTTGCTCCTACGTTTACACCTATGTTTACTGATGGAGAGTGTTAATCTCCAAAAGAACAAGCTATCCTTGGTATTAGACCACCTCTAGACCAAGAATAACTTTAGACTCCACATAATTTTGGAAATCCACTAACACATTACCAAGAAATTGACTAACTGTGAAGAAATCACTTCTCTGAAAAAGTCTGCTGCAGATTAATCACTCATTGACTAATCAATCCTGTAAAGTTTTTAATAAAACTTTGCACAATGCTTCTCCTTAAGGTTGCACATCTTCTCCAACTTAAATATCTGCAAATGATTCAGTATACTCTGAGAAATCATACAAACAATTTACCTATGTGTAAAACACCTTCTCTGCAGTAGCGACTTTGACACCTGTAACTTCTTAGCTATAGTTCTACCAATGTCGAACCCATTTGATCAAGATCTTTTAGCCATAGATGGCTTACCTTCCAACTTAGATTTTGAGCCCTCACTTGTGTAAAACTTTACACCATGCACTGAGCAATGTTCATTTCTCTGAACATGAAATCTGCACCAGTTTTGTCGACTCTCAGAACATCATCACATTTGAATGTTCCTATGCAAAATTCTCTTAACCTGATGACAATTAGACTCTCAAATTCTAGCCATAGATTGATTAACTATGGACTTAGATATGTTCAGAAGGATTTCTCAAAAGATTAACTACAGAAGTAGCAGACAGCAAAACATCGGGCGCAAGATTTTCTTGATTTCTCAGAAAAGTTACAACTACATTGAAGATATAACTTCAACTAACTTTCATGTGTCCAATGACACTTTCTACAATTGATTTCTCTCTTCCTATTCTCTATTCTCTTATGCCCCGACTTTTTCAAAACATTTATAGGCAAATATGTACAAGCTTATGACTAATCAAAAGTGTGAGTCAGCTATATATGAACTAATGTACATATGTGTACATAACTTTGGATTTTTGAGTTATGTCCTTCCTTCAAACTTCTGAATTTGTTCTCTTCTTGATTTCTTGACTTCATTTCTTCATAAACCTTCAATTGATGATTGACATGCACCAACAGCTCCCCCTCAATCATTAATTGAGGTTCTTCTCTATCTTCTTAATTCCTGCCATATCCTTGAATCTCTGTAGCTTTGGTCCATCTAGACTTTTTGTCATCATATCTGCAAGTTGATCTTTTGTAGGAGTATGCATAACTTCAATTTCCTTATCAATGACCTTCTCTCTTAGAAAATGATACTGTATTTCAATATGCTTAGTTCTAGCATGAAACACAGGATTAGCTGCCAAGTATAAAGAACTCATATTGTCTCCACAAACAATAGGAGTACTTTGAATCACATCAAAAACCTTCATAAGTGTCTTTAGCCATATTACCTCCTTTGCAGCTTCCACCATACCTTTATATTCTGCTTCTGTAGATGACAAAGCAACTGTATGTTGCTTCTTAGAACACCATGAAATCAATTTGTCTCCTACATAGCACAAATATCCATGTGTTGATCTTCTATCATCCACATTACCTGCCCAATCTGCATCACTATATATCTTCACTCTTGTATCAGAAGTAAATCCATAGTACAACCCTTCTCTGAGTGTACCCTTGATGTACCTAAGTACTCTTTGTCCTGCAATCCAATGTTCCTTTCTAGGACAATGCATAAATTGTGAAAGCACACCAACTGCATATGACAAATCAGGCCTTGTCAGTGTAGCATAAATCAAGCTACCAACCAAACTTTGATAGAGCTTCATGTCTCTGAATTCTTCTCCTCCAAATCTAGACAATTTATGGTTCACTTCCAATGGTGTAGGTGCAACCCTGCAATCTTCCATTTTAAATTTGGTTAGCAAATTTTTAAGATACCTTTCTTGGGTCACATATACTCCATGTTGAGTATATAAAATCTCCATTCCCAAGAAGAATGACAAGTTCCCCTAATCACTGATTTTGAACTCTTTCTCCATCTGCTTCTTGATCATTTGTATTCCTTTATCATCTGTTCCTGTAAGTATTATGTCATCAACATAAATACAAACATAAATGAATCCATCTTCACTTGCTTTGACTAGCAAGCTACTATCTGCCTTTGATGCTTGAAATCCAAGATCATTCAAGAACTTTACAAGCCTATAATTCCATGCCCTTGGGGCCTGCTTTAATCCATACAAAGCTCTCTTGAGCTTACACACATAATTTGGATTCACTTGATCTTTGAATCCACCTGGTTGCTCCATGTAAACTTCATCTGAAATGTAACCATTCAAAAAAGCATTTTTAACATCTAATTGAGATAGCTTCCAACCTTTACAAGCAGCAATTGCTATGAGAGTTCTGATGGTTGTCATCTTTGCCACAGGACTATAAGTCTCATCATAGTCCACTCCATATGTCTGTGCATACCCTTTCACAACAAGTCTGGCTTTGTACCTAGACACACTTCCATCTGCAAATCTTTTTGTTTTGTACACCCACTTACATCCAATAATTTTCTGGCTATTAGGTTTAGGAACCAAATCCCAAGTCTGATTCTCTATCAATGCATCATACTCCTCTTGCATGGCTTCTTCCCAATTTCTCTTGCCTTTGGCTTCATCATAAGTAGATGGATCTTCATCTGCTTTTACCAAATAAGCATAATCTTTAGTAGTCAAGAATGAGGTGTCATAGCTATACCTTGTAGGTTGCCATTTGTGCCTAGATGACCTCCTAACTTCTGCACTTTTTGAAGTCTCTGGTTCATCACATTCTGGATCAAACCTTGGCCTCTCTTCAACTTCAACCTGTACTTCATTATTCTCATTTTCATCAAGTAATTGAATCTTTGCTTTACCTTTCCTTTGATCCACTACTTCTTCAACATCTGTATGTACATTATATTTACCTGCATACCAAGTACCTTGCTCATCAAATGTAACATCCTTGGATACAAGGAATTGCTTTGTGGATGGACTCCACAACCTGTATCCCAATTGCTTATCATCATAACCAATGAATACATACTTTTCTGCCTTAGGCTCCAACTTATGCCTCAATTGAGATGGCACATATGCATATGCCAAACATCCAAATATTCTGCAATGATCCAAGGTAGGTTTCTTACCCCACCAAGCTTCATATGGTGTCATACCTTGCAAAGTTTTACAAGGCAATCTATTGACCAAATAAGTAGCTGTATTTACAGCCTCTGCCCACAAATAATTTGGGCAATTCTTCTCTTTCATCATGGACCTTGCAAACTCAACAAGAGTCCTATTTCTTCTTTCTGCTACCCCATTTTGTTGAGGAGAGTACCTGCAAGTAACTTCTCTCTTTATACCTGCATTCCACAAGTAATCATTGAATTCATTTGAAAAATACTCTCCCCCTCCATCTGACCTTAGTCTCTTCAATTTTGGACCTGTAATCCTTTCTGCATATGCATGATAGTGTTTAAATGTATTAAACACTTCTGATTTTTCTTTAATCACATAAATTGTGATCCATCTGGTAGCATCATCAACATATATGACATAATATCTTGAACCATTTATACTAAAGTCCTTTGAAGGACCCCACACATCTGTATGCACCAACTCAAGTCTTTCTGAATACATAAACCCATGCTTGGAATAGGATTGCTTATGAGCCTTACCTAATTGACATGCCTCACATCTGTATGTCATGTGTTGACCTGCAATGTTAGGCAATCCAAGCATTGAATCATTATTAATCATGTCTTTGATACCTCTTTCATTGAAGTGTCCAAGTCTTTTGTGCCAAAGATCCAATTCTAACACCTTCTGCTCTCCATATGTGAACATAGCATGTCCAACATTTCCTTGTACCTTCAATGTGAAGAGCCTTCCTTCTTTCTTCCCTGTAACAACCTGTTTATACCCTTGACTAGGGTCTTCAACATATACTCCATCATTGGTGAATCTTACCTCATATCCTTTTTCCACAATTTGACCTACACTGATCAAATTCTTTGGAATTGTGGGAACATAAAGAACCTTACTCAAAAGAGTGCTCCCATCTTTAGCCTTGACTGAACCAATTGACTTTACCTTATGCTTTGTATTATCACCTGTCTGAATTGTATGGTTAATTGCATTATGATCTAGATCAGTCATCAAAGCAATATTTCCACTTAAATGATTACTACATCCTGAATCAATATAGAACACCCTCATGTCCTCATGTGAGGTTTCATATGTTGCATTCATAATGAGAGTCGAATCCTCCTTCTGATCTGATGCATAGTTGTAGTAGGTGTTATTATAGGATTGATTTTGGAAGCTTCTTCCTCCACCTCTTCCAAAAGAATTCCTACCACCTCTACCTCTGAAGTTTCCTCTCAGAAATCTACCACCTCTTGCTCTTTGATTAAAGTTCTGATAATTACCATTGTTCTGATTATTGTGCCAACAATCATGAGATAGATGATTGGTCTTACCACATATCCAACAAGCTCTTGCATTATCTTTGTTGTTTCTGCCTCTTCCTCTACTTCTGCCATTTCCTTTTCCTCTTATGAAATTTGCTTGATTTGAAGTACCTTCTTCTTCACCTGATTGTTGCTTTCCTTTGTTAGCTTTCTTCTTGTCTTTAGAGTACATTGCATGACCTGCACTCTTATCAACATCCCCTTTGATATCATTCTCAAAAGTTAGCATATGACCTAACAATTGATTCAAATCAGGAGTAAAGTGATCTAATGAAAGTTCTGTAGATAAAATAAAAGGCTTCCACTTCTCATCTCCTCTTAGCCCTGTGAGAATTTGTCTTACCAATTTATCTTCTTCAATATCTTCATCCACTGCACCTAGAGAATCTGCAATGTCCTTCATCTTTGTCACATAATCAGAGATTGATTGTGAGGCCTTCTTTTTGAAAGTAGTAAATTCTGCCCATAGTGAAGCTTTCCTTGATTTGGTTGTGTTTTGGAAATGCTCTTCCAAAGCATTCCAAATGTCACTTGCACTTTCAAGTCCTCTAATGTGAGGAAGCAAATAGTCATTGACTGCCATGTAGATTATGCTCCTTGCTTGAGCATCCTTCTTCATCCAATTCTTTAGATCTGACAATTCTTCCCTAGTTGGAACACTAGGATCTCTGAACTGAGGCTTCTCTTCTTCACCTGTAATGTATGCTATCAAATCTTTGCTCATCAGATGAGCTTCCATTCTCATAGACCAAGCTGGATAGTTCTCTCTATCCAACTTTTCAATTTGGAGACTATCTCCCATCCTTGCTTCACCTGTAGTCTCAAAACTTTAGACTTTACAAGGAATAAATGTACCTTAACTTCGAGTGTTGCTTCTTCTGATCCTTTTGATAATCTTTGCGTGTCTCCCTTCAATCTTTCTTCAACACTTTATCCTTCTGAACCTTCGAAATGTAGAACTTTTATGTCTGCAGCAGTCGGAGTCTCCCTTTCCTTAATTTTGACACAACCTGCTCTGATACCACTGATGGAGAGTGTTAATCTCCAAAAGAACAAGCTATCCTTGGTATTAGACCAATGTGAACTTCACAAAGTCATACTTGCGTGTAAAATGAATGTGTTCAATCTGCAACAGTCATCACGACCCTCATCTGCAAGCCAAGTCAGGTATACATACTTTAAGTTCATGTGTTTTTTTTTTCATTGTACACACATAAAAGGAATCTTTTCACCTTCACATTTGCACATTGTTTGACTTGTTTATACACACCTGCATACGTGCATTGTAGCCACACAAAATGGATATCTCAAGGGAAGATGAGATAGAAGGGATTCTTCGGGAACTGTATTCTTACATTTCTCTTCTTTCTATTGTCTCTGAGTTAAATGGTATAGTGTCAAATTTTGAAGAACAACGAATTTGAAAAAATTATAGATTTTATCAAATCAGATAGTGGGAATTTAATGGATTAAATGCAACCTCATATTATCACTAGTTTGATCAACTTGCAGACCAATAAGGGTTACTCGATGATAGCAAGAGAGATACGTTTCTATGAATTTCAAATGGCATTACATGAGAGCATATTTGATTATAAAATTATCAAAAATTTAATATGGGAAGATTTTAAGAAACAACTCTTAATTGAACTTGCATATGAAGACGATAGTAAAAATAACATGGAAATATTCTTAAAATGGATAGAGTCTTCTAAAAGTGACATGCATATCACACAATGCCTGACTGAGTTTGAACTTAAATTTAATCAATTATTCTAGATAGATAAGATGGCCTTAGAATCTGATAAGCTTCAAATCTTCTTAGATATGCTTGAGGAGTCCCAATGAAAAGAGTTAGAACCATGACTTGAAGATATAGATATGGCCAATGGGTTAACTACTGATTGGGAGATACTAAAGGTGGACGTTCATCACCTAGCACAATGATAAGAAATGCATCTGAATTGCATAAGTGTTAGGGATGGATCACTGAAAAGGGAGTTGCCTACACCTGATGTAGAGCATACAAATCAAATTAGAGATGATCCTAAAATTGTTTAATTAGAATCTAAAGTAGATTCCCTCTTTAAGAGGTTTTTTCCATTGGCTTGTATATACGCCTAAAACCCTAATGGGTTACTTAGCTTTGTACATTCTCTTGGTAATACATTCAGTATTGTGTGTTGTGCTCCAATCATCTTCTTCGGGAACTGTACAAATCAAACTAGAGATGATCGTAAAATTGTTTAATTAGAATCTAAAGTAGATTCCCTCTTTAAGAGGTTTTTTCCCTTGGCTTGTATATACGCCTAAAACCCTAATGGGTTACTTAGCGTTGTACATTTTCTTGGTAATACATTCAGTATTGTGTGTTGTGCATTGTAGCCACACAAAATGGATATCTCAAGAGAAGATGAGATAGAAGGGATTCTTCGAGAACTGTATTCTTACATTTCTCTTCTTTCTATTGTCTCTGAGTTAAATGGTATAGTGTCAAATTTTGAAGAACAACGAATTTGAAAAATTATAGATTTTATCACATCAGATAGGGGAATTTAATGGATTAAATGCAACCTCATATTATCACTAGTTTGATCAACTTGCAGACCAATAAGGGTTACTCGATGATAGTAAGAGAGATACGTTTCTATGAATTTCAAATGGCTTTACATGAGAGCATATTTGATTATAAAATTATCAAAAATTTAATATGGGAAGATTTTAAGAAACAACTCTTAATTGAACTTGCATATGAAGACGATAGTAAAAATAACATGGAAATATTCTTAAAATGGATAGAGTCTTCTAAAAGTGACATGCATATCACACAATGCCTGACTGAGTTTGAACTTAAATTTAATCAATTATCCCAGAGAGATAAGATGGCCTTAGAACCTCATAAGCTTCAAATCTTCTTAGATATGCTTGAGGAGTCCCAATGAAAAGAGTTAGAACCATGACTTGAAGATATAGATATGGCCAATGGGTTAACTACTGATTGGGAGATAGTAAAGGGGGAGGTTCATCACCTAGCACAATGATAAGAAACGCATCTGAATTGCATAAGTGCTAGGGATTGATCACTCAAAAGGGAGTTGCCTACACCTGATGTAGAGCATACAAATCAAATTAGAGATGATCCTAAAATTGTTTAATTAGAATCTAAAGTAGATTCGCTCTTTAAGAGGTTTTTTCCCTTGGCTTGTATATACGCCTAAACCCTAATGAGTTACTTAGCTTTGTACATTCTCTAATACATTCAGTATTGTGTGTTGTGCTTCAATCATCTTCTTCGGGAACTGTACAAATCAAACTAGAGATGATCCTAAAATTGTTTAATTAGAATCTAAAGTAGATTCCCTCTTTAAGAGGTTTTTTCCCTTGGCTTGTATATACACCTAAAACCCTAATGGGTTACTTAGCGTTGTACATTCTCTTGGTAATACATTCAGTATTGTGTGTTGTGCATTGTAGCCACACAAAATGGATATCTCAAGAGAAGATGAGATAGAAGGGATTCTTCGGGAACTGTATTCTTACATTTCTCTTCTTTCTATTGTCTCTGAGTTAAATGGTATAGTGTCAAATTTTGAAGAACAACGAATTTGAAAAATTATAGATTTTATCAAATCAGATAGGGGGAATTTAATGGATTAAATGCAACCTCATATTATCACTAGTTTGATCAACTTGCAGACCAATAAGGGTTACTCGATGATAGTAAGAGAGATACGTTTCTATGAATTTCAAATGGCATTACATGAGAGCATATTTGATTATAAAATTATCAAAAATTTAATATGGGAAGAAAAGAAACAACTCTTAATTGAACTTGCATATGAAGACCATATTAAAAATAACATGGAAATATTCTTAAAATGGATAGAGTCTTCTAAAAGTGACATGCATATCACACAATGCCTGACTAAGTTTCAACTTAAATTTAATCAATTATTCTAGATAGATAAGATGGCCTTAGAACCTGATAAGCTTCAAATCTTCTTAGATATGCTTGAGGAGTCCCAATGAAAAGAGTTAGAACCATGACTTGAAGATATAGATATGGCCAATGGGTTAACTACTGATTGGGAGATAGTAAAGGTGGAGGTTCATCACCTAGCACAATGATAAGAAATGCATCTGAATTGCATAAGTGCTAGGGATGGATCACTGAAAAGGGAGTTGCCTACACCTGATGTAGAGCATACAAATCAAATTAGAGATGATCCTAAAATTGTTTAATTAGAATCTAAAGTAGATTCCCTCTTTAAGAGGTTTTTTCCCTTGGCTTGTATATACGCCTAAAACCCTAATGGGTTACTTAGCTTTGTACCTTCTCTTGGTAATACATTAAGTATTGTGTGTTGTGCTCCAATCATCTTCTTCGGGAATTGTACAAATCAAACTAGAGATGATCCTAAAATTGTTTAATTAGAATCTAAAGTAGATTCCCTCTTTAAGAGGTTTTTTCCCTTGGCTTGTATATACGCCTAAAACCCTAATGGGTTACTTAGCGTTGTACATTCTCTTGGTAATACATTCAGAATTGTGTGTTGTGCATTGTAGCCACACAAAATGGATATCTCAAGAGAAGATGAGATAGAAGGGATTCTTCGGGAACTGTATTCTTACATTTCTCTTCTTTCTATTGTCTCTGAGTTAAATGGTATAGTGTCAAATTTTGAAGAACAACGAATTTGAAAAATTATAGATTTTATCAAATCAGATAGGGGGAATTTAATGGATTAAATGCAACCTCATATTATCACTAGTTTGATCAACTTGCAAACCAATAAGGGTTACTCGATGATAGTAAGAGAGATACGTTTCTATGAATTTCAAATGGCTTTACATGAGAGCATATTTGATTATAAAATTATAAAAAATTTAATATGGGAAGATTTTAAGAAACAACTCTTAATTGAACTTGCATATGAAGACGATAGTAAAAGTAACATGGAAATATTCTTAAAATGGATAGAGTCTTCTAAAAGTGACATGCATATCACACAATGCCTAACTGAGTTTGAACTTAAATTTAATCAATTATCCCAGATAGATAAGATGGCCTTAGAACCTGATAAGCTTCAGATCTTCTTAGATATGCTTGAGGAGTCCCAATGAAAAGAGTTAGAACCATGACTTGAAGATATAGATATGGCCAATGGGTTAACTACTGATTGGGAGATAGTAAAGGTGGAGGTTCATCACCTAGCACAATGATAAGAAATGCATCTGAATTGCATAAGTGCTAGGGATGGATCACTGAAAAGGGAGTTGCCTACACCTGATGTAGAGCATACAAATCAAATTAGAGATGATCCTAAAATTGTTTAATTAGAATCTAAAGTAGATTCCCTCTTTAAGAGGTTTTTTCCCTTGGCTTGTATATACGCCTAAAACCCTAATGGGTTACTTAGGTTTGTACATTCTCTTGGTAATACATTCAGTATTGTGTGTTGTTCTCCAATCATCTTCTTTGGGAACTGTACAAATCAAACTAGAGATGATCCTAAAATTGTTTAATTAGAATCTAAAGTAGATTCCCTCTTTAAGAGGTTTTTTCCCTTGGCTTGTATATACGCCTAAAACCCTAATGGGTTACTTAGCGTTGTACATTCTCTTGGTAATACATTCAGTATTGTGTGTTGTGCATTGTAGCCACACAAAATGGATATCTCAAGAGAAGATGAGATAGAAGGGATTCTTCAGGAACTGTATTCTTACATTTCTCTTCTTTCTATTGTCTCTGAGTTAAATGGTATAGTGTCAAATTTTGAAAAACAACGAATTTGAAAAATTATAGATTTTATCAAATCAGATAAGGGGAATTTAATGGATTAAATGCAATCTCATATTATCACTAGTTTGATCAACTTGCAGACCAATATGGGTTACTCGATGATAGTAAGAGAGATACGTTTCTATGAATTTCAAATGGCTTTACATGAGAGCATATTTGATTATAAAATTATCAAAAATTTAATATGGGAAAATTTTAAGAAACAACTCTTAATTGAACTTGCATATGAAGACGATAGTAAAAATAACATGGAAATATTCTTAAAATGGATAGAGTCTTCTAAAAGTGACATGCATATCACACAATGCGTGATTGAGTTTGAACTTAAATTTAATCAATTATCCCAGACAGATAAGATGGCCTTAGAACCTGATAAGCTTCAAATCTTCTTAGATATGCTTGAGGAGTCCCAATGAAAAGAGTTAGAACCATGACTTGAAGATATAGATATGGCCAATGGGTTCACTACTGATTGGGAGATAGTAAAGGTGGAGGTTCATCACCTAACACAATGATAAGAAATGCATATGAATTGCATTAGTGCTAGGGATGGATCACTGAAAAGGGAGTTGCCTACACCTGATGTAGAGCATACAAATCAAACTAGAGATGATCCTAAAATTGTTTAATTAGAATCTAAAGTAGATTCCCTCTTTAAGAGGTTTTTTCCCTTGGCTTGTATATACGCCTAAAACCCTAATGGGTTACTTAGCTTTGTACATTCTCTTGGTAATACATTAAGTATTGTGTGTTGTGCTCCAATCATCTTCTTCTTCCTTGTGTTGTTCGCATGCTTTGAGAGAACTCAAACTCCAAAAGCTGGTACTAGAGTAGGTCACCGCTTCATCTAGAGCATCCTCGAGACCCCTTTGATCACAGTCTCAGAATCACATGAAAAATTGGTGAGCTCATTTCATGGCGATTATGAGTTCAAAATTGCTTCACTTTGTAATGTTGATATCACAATCTGAGCTTGTTTCGGCCTCCAAATGCACTATCACAGTGCATGTGTAGGCAATTTCATCTTTTTATGCCAAACTTTATTGAAAGAAGGAAGACGTTCCAGATTTCATAAAGTCTGAAAGATTTGAAGAATTCTGGATACTAGTGTTAAGTCATCTAGGGGGGTGATGAAACATGAAGACTTATTTTCAGCCATATATGTAAAAGAATGTAAAGTCATACCTACAGGTATTCCTATATCAGGTATTCCTATATTTCCTTTGTCAGGTTCTCTTTATGTTCCAGCTTTGAAAGAAGAAGGAAGAAGGAGGATGTTTGGAGAAAGTTCCTATTCGAGAGAAGGTTCTAGAGTTCTATTGAAGAGAAGCCTGAAATTTCAGAGAGGTATGTTTGAGAAGTGCGCACATATATGTTTATACTAGATTCTGAAGGAAAGATGTATGAAGGATTTATAGATGAAGACATGATGATATCATAGATATTTTGATGACTCTCATGAGTTGAGTTGAGTAGTCAGAGATGAACCAGCCAATGTTCATAATACACTAAATTGTGAGATGTCAGTCACAGGTTCCAAGATTCAGTTCTTGATTATGTTTAGTGTATTTACATGACACACCAGAAGTACGTTGAGAAAACTTTCATAAGGTAAATGCAAATATGTGGATCCTTAGGTTTGAGAAGGTAGAAGATAGCAGGTTCAGAGTCAATACTTGCTACATTTGTTGTCAAGCAAATGATTGCTTGATGAGTACACTATTAGATATCTAGTTTGCATATTTTCTCAAGTATTATGGTTCATATTGAGCAAGTTCAGTTTGAAGGAAAGTCAAATTCAGTTTTGAAGAAGACTTTTGAAGAACAAGTTTGAAAGTCAAATTTGGGGAGCACAAGTTTGAAGCTTATGAAGTTTGCAGATGAATGAAGTTACATGTTCAATGCAGTTTGTACCAATATGACATTGCAGGGGGATTGTTGGAAAACAAAGGTTTCAATATCCTATTGGTCAAACAATGTTCCATGGTTCATTATGCTCAGAACAGTACAACATGTATAGCTCTCAGTTTTGTTCCCTCTACAAGCGATTGGCATAGGTGCCTTGGCTACCTCAACTTTCTCCCATCGAGCCCACCCGGTATCGAATCCTGTCATTAGCACCGGTGCAATGCGAAGGAAAAGCGGATGATTTTTTGCTTTTCTTTCTTGATTGAAACACACGAACGGATGTGATCTTTTCGCGATTATGAGTTCTTTCGAGGAGCTTTTCCGAGATCGCTACGATCATGAGCTTTTGGCATAGCTTTATTGATGGGGAGAACATACTATATAAACATATGCTTGGGGTCACTTCAAAGTTATCCAACACCTATTTCAACACAAGCTTTGGAAGCTTTGTTACCTCAATAGAGGTGGTGCTTCTTAGCACATGGGGTAGCCATGTTGCTATCTTGGAGCATGTTGAGGAGCGGCTATGGAGGTCTTCTTGAAGAAGAAGAGTGTGCTCACACTCTTGCTTATGGAGAGGACTTACTCATCAGCAGCTTGGTGGTGTGGATCGGCCATTCACATGATGTATTTGAAGATTGTCTTCTACATGAAGATTTCGGGTTACTTCAAAGACATTGGATGGTGGTTAACATAAGATTTACATCTTATGTTAAGAATTCAGGTACATATTGTCTTTATGCACACAGGTACTACTTGGAGTTTATGGAGGCCGTGGCATCCATATTAGGAGGAGTCCTATTCGGCATAGGTACAAGAGAATCAGTACATGTATGCTTTATGCATATTTTGGATGAGGTGTTTGAGAAGGTATGGTCATATGAGTTTGAGGATTTCTGACAGCAAACTTGTTAGCATTCTTTGCTACTTTTGTAAGTATGTGATCTTTTCACACATGTGTCTAACGTAGGGTCTTCCATAGCATAAGGTTAGATGAGGGTTTGTTGATTATCAGTTTTAGACTAATCCTTCCTCTTTCTGTCACTCATATTCACTCTTGTATAAACTATTAGGTCACACATCTCATGTATATTCAGATTTCTATCCATACATCTGAATATGTTTATTACATTTGCATATTCACTCATCCATCTATTTTTGTTCACATAGAGTGGTTGAGATTTTGACTCCCACATTGTAAATTGATATTTGTATATATGAGTGCGAGTAAGCAATGGCTTATGTAACGCTTTATGCATGCTGTCTAATCTGTCTCTATCTTTGTCTCATCATTTGTATGATTAAATGTGGTACGTTCATGTTTTGTCAATATTGGAAGATTGCTGGAATATGTATTGTAGATCCTGGACCTATGGAACTATGGACTTGTGGTATTAATTATGGGCCTACCTAATTTCCAACACTCTGACTGTCAATGAAGATGGTGGTGGCATAAGCCTGACCAACACCCAAATCAGCCATAAGGCATCTGAGCCACACACACTCAATAGTCGCTATGAAAGCCTCACTATACTCAGCCTCACAATTAGAAGTGGCAACAGTAGGCTGCTCCTTGCTCAACCAAGATATACATGAGCTACCAAGCATGAAGCAAAAACCACTGGTGGACACACGAGTGTCATAGCAACTAGCCCAATCACTATCAGAAAAAGCATGCAAATTTGGTGGTAGTGATCCCCCCTTGGGATAAAACAATCCAAGTAGCCGGCTACCACTCAAGTAGCGAAAGATGCGCATAAGTGCCTGCCAATGCTTGACACCTGGGCAATGCATAAACCTGCTCATTTATGAGAAAGCAAACAAAATATCTAGCCGAGTAATGCATAAGTAAATCAAGCATCCAACAACCTACTGATAGAGAACAACATCAAATGCATCTCTAGCATCATGAAGACTCAATCGTAAACCTGTCTCCATAGGAGTGACAATAGGCTTACAATCTTCAAGGACAAAACACCACAATAATGTGTCAATATTTTTCGTTTGACACAAAGCCATTCCACCATCAACTTGCATAAAGTGAATGCCCAAATAGTGATGCAAATGCCGCAAATCAAAAATCTCAAATGAGGCATGCAAATCAGCCTTAAAATCAGCAATATTCATGTCATGAGGACCAGTGAGAAGCATGTCATCAACATATACCACAATGATCAAAAGCACATCATTAGCACGCTTAACATATAAGGTGCTTTCAGTTTTCATGCATCACTCCCAAGGAAGATTTGTTGGTATATTTAGGTCGTGATGTGTGTGACCTGTGTTTCCGTTCAGCAACCCCATTCTGTTGAGGTGTATATGACACTATACATTGATGTTTTATCCCATGTTCAGCCAGAAATGCATTAAAGTCAGAAGACATATATTCCACCCCTCGACTAGCATCGAGGGTGCCCATTTTACATGCTGATAGAATTTCAGCCAAAACCAAAAACTTTTTGAAGCACATAAACACGTTAGACTTTGCCTTCAATGGATATACCCATACATGCCTGGAAAAATCATCGATGAAAGTCACGAAGTAAAGATAGTTCCCAAAAGAGGGTGTCTGCATAGGACCACAAATATCATTATGTACAAGCTACAATTTCTGAGTAGCCCGAACTGAACCATCTTCTGGAAAGGAGGAACGCTGCATTTTGCCTAAAATACAACCTTCACAAACATGTTTTCCGGTGCCTCAAGTTTGGGCAAAGAGGACACTATTTCAGATTTCTGCAGGCATAGCAAACTAGCAAAATTCAGATGACCAAAGCATGCATGCCAAAGATTTGCATTTGACATAGCCTGAGAACCATGTATTGCACATGCCAAATCATTTACAGATCTTTCATAGGCTATGAGCTTATAGAACCCATGACATAAAATGCCAGAAGCAATAATGATGTCGTCATTTGACGCATCATGAACTGTACGTATGTCATCAACAAATTTCACAACCAAGCCAATCTTGGCTAATGCAGAAAATGATAACAGATTTTTCTTGATCCCTGATACAAATATGTAGAGAGTACACACGCGGAAGCAAAATGAAAAGTAAAGTACTCTCACAAAACAAAAAATGTGTGAGACACAAAATGAGTAGACCATGAATTGGGTAAACTCATGTGGATTAGAAATGAGCTTGCCAAGAGCATGGAGTAGGCTCCTCAAGCTTCTAACCAAGTACAAATGAGGGAAGAGGCCCTCCTTATATAGATTTGGGAGGGGCTCTCAAAAGTACATCATATGTGGGATAAGTCTCCTGAAAGGAGAATGAATACAACTGGTAGAAGCACATGGCAAGGTACCCAAATACAAAGGAAACACAATATAAAATGGAAATAGACTAAAAATGGAGTGCCTCCTGGATACAAAATGGAGATGCACTCATGCGGATACAAATGTAGATGAAGTAGGAGCAATCATGTCATCAACACTCCATCTGCAACTCCATTTTGGAGCGGCTGAATGCTGCAGAGGTCCACCAAGTGCTGAAGTGGTACTGGAGGTAAAGCCTTCATGAACATGTCCACTAGGTTCTCCTGAGAGGTGCATTGCTCTAGAGAAATCTCCTGAGATATGAGCTTCTCGTGGATGAAGTGGTACTGGATCTTGATGTGCTTTGTCCGAGCATGGAACACTAGATTCTTGGCGATGGCCAAGGCTGAGTGGCTGTCCGTGCATATACATGTCGGAGTATCCTGCAAAACACCAATGTCAGATAATAAACATCGAAGCCAGATGGCCTCACATGCTGCAAAGCTGGATGCTCGGTACTCGGCCTCGGTAGATGATAGTGCAACTGTGGGCTGCTTCTTACTTGCCCAAGAGATAGGTCCTGAGCCAAGTAAAATATGTACCCAGAAGTAGACCGTCGAGAATCAGGATCACCAACCCAATCTGAATCGGAATACCCTACGAGTTCAATGCCCCCTCTGTACCAAAGACCATGATGTCGAGTGAGGGCAAGGTATCGAAGTAGTCTCTAAGCAGTATCCCAATGAGTCTGACGAGGCTGATGTGCAAACTGACTGAGTATACCAACTGCATAAGCAATATCTGGTCTAGTGTTGGCAAGATAGAGTAATGAGCCAACAAGCTGCTGACGAGGCTGATGTGCAAACTAACTGAGTATACCAACTGCATAAGCAATATCTGGTCTAGTGTTGGCAGGATAGAGTAATGAGCCAACAAGCTGTCGATAGGTATGCACATCCATAAGTGATGATGAGTCCTCCATTGTAAGCTTGATGTTTGGATCAAGTGGTGTAGAAAGTGAGCGACACTGGTCCATGTTATATCTGGAAAGTAGATCAGAGAAGCACTTCTTCTGTGATAGGAATATACCTTCTTTTATTTGCCAAACTTCCATACCCAAGAAGTAGTGTAGTAATCCAAGATCTATCATAGAGTACTCAAGATGAAGTTGTGTGATGATTAACTGGATGCGTTCTTCGTTTGAGCCTGTCAAGATCAAGTCATCTACATAGAGAATGATGATGGCTACTAAAGACTCCTTTTGATAGATATAGAGATTAGCATCAGCATTGCTTCTGTGAAATCCCTTGTCTTCAAAGAACTTGTGAATCTTTTCATACCAGGCCCTGGGAACTTGCTTGAGTCCATAAAGTGCTTTGTGAAGTTTTTACACTTGATCTTCCTTTCCTTTGATCTTGAAGCCTTCAGGTTGTTCAACATATACTTCTTCTTGAAGATCTCCATTGAGGAATGCACTTTTGACCTCCACCTGGTAAATTGGCCACTTAAATTGAGCACTTAGTGCTAAGATGATTCTTATGGTTGTGAATCTTGCAGTAGGAGCAAAGGTTTCTTCATAATCTATGCCATGTTGTTGCTTTTAACCCCTAGCGACTAATCTTGCCTTATATTTATCTAGAGTGCCATCAGACTTGTATTTGACTTTGTATATCCACTTGACTCCTATGACTTGATGGTTGGTTGGTTTGGGAACTAATGTCCAAGTCTTGTTCTTTGCTATTGCATCCAGTTCCTCTTTCATAGCTGCTTCCCACTCTGGTTGGCCTTGAGCTTCTTTGTAGTTGGATGGCTTTGGAATTTGCTGAATCTGGTGCATTAGAGCATAATTAACATAATGACTTTGTTCACGTTGTCTCTTATCAAGTAGCCTTTGAGATCGGCACGGTTGTTGTGAAGTACTGGCTTCTGAGTTGGAGTATGGAAATACTCAATCCCCCTCTGAAGTGTAGATAGGTGGACTAAGACTTGTACTTGAATATTTTCTTGAGTATGTGGAAGCTTCATTGAAGATCACATCCTTTGAAATGGTGATGGAGTGGTTTTCCATATCATATAGACGGTATGCCTTTGATTGGTCACTGTACCCTATGAATATGTGTTTCTTGGACTTGGATTGTAACTTCTTTCTATCTTCTTTTGATACATGGACAAAAGCTTCACTACCAAAGACTCGAAAGTAATTCACATTTGGTTTTCTTCCATAGTATGCTTCGAAGGGTGTTTTGTTGTGTAATGCACTTGTAAATCCTCGATTAAGAATGTGAACGGCAGTATGCACGGCTTCTGCCCAGAAATTCTAGGGTAGATCCTTGTGATGAAGCATAGTTCTTGCCATTTCCATCAAACTGCTTATCTTTCTTTTTCACCATTCTGGGATGGAGTACGAGGCTGAGTGACTTGTCTTTTGATCTCTTTCTGGTTGAGAAAGTTATCATAAAGTCATGATTGATAAACTCACCACCTCCATCTGATCTGATGGTTTTAACTTTAGTTGAAGCTTCATTCCCAACTTCCTTGATCCAAGTTTGAAACTTAGAGAATGTGTCTACCTTTGACTTCAAAAAGTACACCCAAATATAGCGAGAGTGGTCATCTACTAGAAGATAAAAGTAGAGGGATCCACTCAGGGATGGGGTGTTCATGGGTCCACATAAGTCCATGTGGATAAGGGCTAGAGGGTTCCTCGCTCGTGTTGAAGCTTCCTTGGGAACTAGGGCCCTATGTTTCTTGCCTTGGGTGCAAGCTTAGCAGACATCAGTAAGTTGCCCTATCTTTGGCAATCCCTTCACAAGTTGGGATGAAGAGATTTTTGATAAGTAAGAGGTGTGGCCAAATCTTTGGTGCCACAAACTTGAGGTTGATTCTTTGGATACAAAGCAAGATAGTTTGTAGAGGCCCTTTTCTTCAATACCTTGAGCAATGACATCCTTTGTATGGGGATCAACTACCTTAACTGAGGTGTTATCAAACCATACTTGTTTGTCCTGATCTGTAATGACTTTGATGGAAAGTAGATTCATACATAAATTTGGAACAAAAAGAACATTGGATAAAGACTTTCATTCCCCTTGATTGTTGGTAATTTGAACTTTCGCTTTTCCTTCGATGGGTAAACTTTTGTTGTTGCCAAGATAGACTTCTCCCATGTGCTCTTCGAGTTCTTGAAAGGAGTCCTTGTCTTTGCACATATGGGAGGTAGCTCCACTATCAAAGATCCACTCATGCGGGGAGCTAGAAGTAACTAGGGCATTGGCTTCTGTGGAGATGAAGAGTTCCTCACTTGAGCAGTGGGATCTATGTTGGGATCCTTTGGATGCTTGCCTAGACATAGAAGCCTTCGAATTTCTTTTTATAGCAAAACTTTTCTAAGTGTCCTGATTTTACAGGTGAACTTCTTCGATGAATTATGCGATCCTTGCTTAGATCCATTGCTAGCATGATGACTTGTTGTTTTGACCTTATTGAATGGGCCTTTGGCCTTCATGGCAGACTCTTGGGAGGAAGTCGATTTCGCTCGCGAGCCGTGAAGGAGCAACAGTCGACGAACCTCTTCCCAAGTTAAAACTTGGTCTTGATTATACAAAGTTGTGACAAATGTCTCGTACGACTTAGGTAACTTGTTAAGAAGCCTAATGGCCATGTCTTCACTAGAGATCTGCCTATCACATAGTACTAATTTACGTTGGTAGTCCTCAAATTGGGCTATGACCTTGGTAATTGTGTCGTGTGGCAAAATGGTAAAATTATGAAACTCGGCCTCTAATGCATATATTTTTGAAGGGGTTTTGTCTTCATACAAAGCGGCTAACATATCCCAAGCGTGCTTGGATGTCTTACAGGCCGTGATATGTCCTTTTGCCAGTTCGTCGCAGGCAAGTAACAACTGACCTAATGCTCGTTTGTCCTTGACATTCCACACATGCCAATTGTCTAAGTTGGTATCCCTATTGGGTTCAGGGTCTGACCCATCTACTACCTCATGAAGGAGATTCGTGTAGAGATATGCACGCATGACATCTTTCCATAGATTGTATTTTTTTCCATTGAGGCATTCATCCTTACACATAAAAATAGGGGTGAAAGAGGGTAAGAAGTTAGCCATGGATAATGAGCTACCTTCACTTTTGGTCATTACAAAGCTTTGAGGATAAAGTGTTTAGAAACACTATCAAAGGTACTTGCCAAAAATACCGCTTCAAAATAATTGCAAAGCTTGAAATGAACAACTGGACACCACACTTAAAATTCTTGGGGAGCGGGGGGGCTTAGAGTAGCCCTGCACTTGTACAACACCAAGATAAGTCGACCTGAGAGGAGGGGGCTTACATTAGCCCGTTGTACACCAATGGAGCCTTAGAGTAGGCTTAGACACTTGGAGAGAGTTTGGTGGCTTGGGCTTAGACTAGCCTCCAACCCACAAATGCACATACATGACACTTCTCTTTATATATTGGATAGTACAAAAGTGGGTTTAGGAGTGTCAATCAATTGAGGTTTATGTGAGAGAGGGGTGGCCAAGTGTATGATTACAAGGTATCTTAATGAGTCATAAATATGACTTACAAAGTGGTCCATCAAAATTGGACGAAGGGTCATAAATTTGCCATCATGAGCATTGATAAGTTTTAATGGCTTTAGAGTGGTTTTGAGCCTTTGGTGACTCGTGAGCCCTATGACATCATATGGTATGCCAAAAAAATAGCCAAACTAAATAGCATGGCATAATACATCAATCATGAATAAGCGCAAGCAAGTCGTGGCCAAAGAAATGCAGAAGATGCAATCATAAATCATAATGTATGTCGAAAGCAATGATGATGGCAAATGCAATTGCAAATCGTATGCAAGTATATTCTGGACCTTTCGCTGGCGCCAGAGAGTCTCATGGGTTCTGTGAAACATCACATGGATTCTGTAAAGAAAAAAAAATGGTGTAGCTGCTGTCATCAATAATGTATGCCAGAACACAAATAGCATCAAATAAAAATGCTTTTAGATAGGCCAAGTTTGTAGAGCCCACTCCAAGATTGGATTGCAGTGCTGTGAATGCGCCGCCGCCTCAATGCGTCAAGCTGAAAACGTAGGGGTTGATCGGTGTGTTGTGGCTCTTGCTCAGATGGTGCGCAGCATCAACAGACAATCCTAATGCATAATACAACGAATGTAGACGAAAGCATGTGAGAGAATCATGTCAATTCTATGTTTAGCTAACCCAAATTACGCCAGATCCTGCCGTGTTCGTGCCTATCTTCTAATGCGCATTACTAAAAAATTGCACGCTTCTATGTCTGGTGCTGCTGAGGGGCACCCTCGAATTGGGCTATGGATTTATCTGACTGATGTTAGTCTTGGTAGCTTACAGTCGATGCTACCGGATATCGATACTCTCTCATGGCATGAGAGAGGGGAGCGCTGTAGAGTAGAGAGTATGTCTCTCTCTTAAATGACTAGATCTGAAGACCATGGCAATTTGAAGATTGTCAAAATCACTCCCGAGTAGGAGTTCTCAGAAGCAATCTCAAACTGGCGGAGCTCTCCTCTCTCTCTCTCTCTCACTCTAGCGACACAAAAATGGCACTGGTACAAGCTACAACACTCTGCTCTTTCTCTTTGGTGAAGGACTCTAGGATTTGCACACCCAAGATCTGAGGGTATGAGGTCATGTAGATCTGTTGTTGATACCCCTGGGAGGGGTGCAAGGTATTGCTTAATGCTGGGATGAAAACAATGGTTGCCAAATGTCCATATGTGCTTTCATACTCCCTTGTTCCTTCTGTAGTTGACCTCAAAGCTTAGTAGCGATGAACTCTCAGAGAGTAGCAAAAGACGGTTCGTACAAGTAGAGGGCTCCCACTCTTTCTCTTTCTTCTCTCTCTCACTCTCTTCAAGAGAGTAACTTGGCACTTTGTGTTGCTCCGCCCTGTGACTTCGCATTCACGCCCCACAGAAGGGAGAAAAATGGCCGTGACAGTATGCACTTTCTAGATGTGGTGCTTTTGCAGTTCACACCAGCTTCTGTGCAAGCAAGAAGAAGAGCCATATCACATACTAAACTATCTAGACAGACATGGCTGTTGTAGAGCTTCTGGTACTTGCAACTTCTATAGGGCTTCACAAGCTTGATCAGTACCTGCTACCAGCCTTCTATGGATGATGTAGTTGCGTTTTGTGCTGTGACTCAAGCTCCAAAGCCAAAACTTGTTAACCTTTCGAGATGGTACAACCACATTTTAGCAACAACATATGGTTGTGCGTGATTGAGAGATCGAAATTGCCACAGAGATTGTTCGTCTTCTGCACCTTTAGAAAATCAAAGTTAAAGAAGCTTGCCCTCTATGGAGGGACAAGTTTCGAACACGGACAGAACCAACTTTCTTGCTAACATTGGTCGGATGGATGCAAACTAGCACACAGTGCAAGAACATAGGAGCAACAAGAGCGGCATAACACCTTATGATACAAATTTGTTAAAGTTGAAAGCGCCCTAACAAAGTGTTGATAAACACTTGTAAACGGATGAGATCTAAACTCAACTCTTCACCATTAACCACAAAACAAAATATAAAGCAACTAAGAATGCCAAAAACAAGGGTGGGAGAGAGGGAAAATGATGAAGAAGAGGGGTGGGAGGGTGGGCAAATGGGCAAAAAGAGTCCCAAAAATTGATGGCAAAAGGCTTCTCTCAATGCTGAGAAAGCACAACACCAAAGTAAAGCACCACCACCACCAAAATGAATGCCAAACGCACTACCAAGACCTCCACCTAGTGCTCTGATACCATGTAGAGAGTACACATGCGGAAGTAAAATGAAAAGTAAAGTACTCTCACAAAACAAAGAATGTGTGAGACACAAAATGAGTAGACCATGAAATGGGTAAACTCACGTGGATTAGAAATGAGCTTCCCAAGAGCATGGAGTAGGCTCCTCAAGCTTCTAACCAAGTACAAATGAGGGGAGAGGCCCTCCTTATATAGATTTGGGAGGGGCTCTCAAAAGTACATCATATGTGGGATGAGTCTCCTGAAAGGAGAATGAATACAACTGGTAGAAGCACATGGCAAGGTACCCAAATACAAAGGAAATACAATATAAAATGGAAATATACTAGAAATGGAGTGCCTCCTGGATACAAAATGGAGATGCACTCATGCGGATACAAATGTAGATGAAGTAGGAGCAATCATGTCATCAACAAAATAAAGCATCTAGAAAAGTGAAAGGACTACCATCAACAATAGTCAAAATGATCTTACCAACTCCCATAATAGGATAAGAGGAGTTGTTGGTGCATGTAACAGTATTCCCTGTAGGGGCGAGCTCGAGTGAAGAGAAGAAACTGCACTGCGAGGTAATACGTTTGGTCATCCCACTATCAAAGTACCAAACATCTGAGTCTACTGTAGACATGCACTCCTCATGAGAAGATGGGTCAAAACTGCAAACAGTAGTAAATGCCCATTCTTCATCTTGCACAAGATTAGCAGACTCTATTTTCGGTGTAGAGGCCTCTGCAATAACCATTCCGATATCTTTCTTCTTTGCCTCTTTAGCAACCAATTTTGGATAGCTCTTAATGACATGATCATTTGCTTTACAGTATTTGCAAGCAATTTTTGCTTTTTTGATTTCTTCTCATCTTTGTCTTCCTTCTTCGAATGTGCAACATTTGCAAATTTCTGCTTACTAATAGAAGAGCTCCATTTACCTTTGCCCTTCTGACTAGCCAGGAAAGCTTGATCTGCAACATGCATGTGGACCTATTCTGCCTAGACTGATCTTCTTGCAACAAAACAGAGACTAACTTCTCAAATGACAAGGCATTTGGATTGCCTTTCATCATCAAATGAAGAGTAGAAGCAAAAATCTGATATGAGTAAGGAAGACTATTTAGAATGTTCTGCACAAGTGAGATATCTGGTATAACTTCATCAATAGAAATCAAGTGTTCTTTCAAATTGTTGATCTTTGTGACAAAATTATCCATAGAATCACGTTCATTCATGTGCTCACTCTCCAATTGTTTTCGGAGGTAAAGAGGGAAAAAGGTGCCCCGGTGGTCCTACAGTGTTCACACACATCACTACCTAAATATATCAACAATATATTGACACATTATTGCAGCATTTTGGCCTTGACGACTATAAACCTATTGCCACTCCTATGGAGACAGGTTTACGATTGAGTCTTCATGATGCTAGAGATGCATTTGATGCTGTTCTCTATCAGGAGGCTATTGGATGCTTGATTTACTTATGCATTACTCATCCATATATTCAGTTTGCTGTCTCACAGATGACCAAGTTTATGCATTGTCCAGGTGTCAAGCATTGGTAGGCAGTTAAGCCCATCTTTCACTACTTGAGTGGTACCCGGCTACTTGGGTTGTTTTATCCCAAGGGGGGATCACTACCACCAAACTTTCATGCTTTTTCTGACTCTGACCGGGCTGGTTGCTATGACACTTGTGTGTCCACTAGTGGCTTTTGCTTTATGCTTGGTAGTTCATCTATATCTTGGTTGAGCAAGAAGCAGCCTACTGTGGTGACTTCCAATTGTGAGGCTAAGTATAGGGCAACTTTCACAGCGACTCTTGAGTGTGTGTGGATTAGACGCCTTATGGCTGATTTAGGTGTTTGTTAGTCTTCTGCCACCACCATCTTCACTGACAATCAGAGTGCATTGGTAGTTGCAAGGAACCCTGTGTTCCATGCTCACACTAAGCACATTGAGGTGCATTATCATTATGTCAGGGAGAGGTTCTCTACTGGAGAGATAAGCTTGGCATATATGCCCATGCAGGAGAACATTGCAGACTTTTTACGAAGGCTCTGCCTAGGGAGAAGTTTGAAGCTTTCTGCAAAGCTTTGGGCTTACTTTCTTTTGTGGATTGATTCCACATAGCTTGGCACTTCCTTATACATGAGTGCCACCTCCTTGTTCATCGCATCACACCAAGGGGGATTTTTTGATATATTTAGGTAGTGATATGTGTGAACACTCTAGGACCACTAGGGCATTTTTTTTCCCTTTAGGAGGTTTTTCCCCCCCGGCTTGTATATATGCCTATTGAACGTGCTACTTACCTTTGTACATTCTAGTGGTAATACATTAAGTGGCATTTTTTTCCCTCTTTAGGAGGTCCCCCCCCGGCTTGTATATATGCTTATTGCCTTAATGGGTAATACTTATCTTTGTACATTCTGTGTTGTGCTCCAAGCTTCTTCTCCTTCCTTGTGCTATTCATGTGCTTCTGCAGACGTCTAACTCCAACAAGTGGGAGGGGGTGTTACTTACCATGGGTGATGATATGTCCATAGGATCAAACAATGTCATGCATGTTGATGCTACCATGAAAGTAGGGATGGTAGGTGTGATGCACATGGCATCTGTGAAAAGAGATGTTATAAAAGGGTTGGGACCCATAGAGAATGATGTAGAAAGTCAAGTGAGGGCTTCCATGAAGGAAAACCAGATTGGGTGTATGAAGAGGGTCGGGCTATTGAGTAATATGGATTAGTGGTGAAGGGGACGTGTGCAAGGGGTTGTGGGGTATCTAATGATGTCTTCGGTGGGTTGAGGGTAACCTACTATGTTTGTTACATCTAGATTGCCAATGACAGGTTCTAGAAGTTCGGTCATGGTGGTGTAGAGAGGGCTAGTAAATGGAGCAAATAGGCTGGATTGATAAATTGGTTCATAGATGCTAAAGGATGATGTGGAGAGGAGGGGTTTGGTATGAGGTGGGGAATGGGGAGGATTCTAGAAGATACTATGTTGAGTGGAGGCCATGCTTTCAATGGTGGTATGTACACCTGTTGTGGTGGAGGGGATGGAGGTTGTTGTTGGAACAAAGTAATCACAAATTGATGATTACAAAGAGCTTGAAGCAAGTCAATGATCAGGTTGAAGTTCAAGAAGTCATTTGAAAAAGTGAAGAGATTTCAGAATGATAACTTGTATACATATGTACATTACAGGTGCAAATGCTTTTACTATGAGTGTAGATGATCCTTCGGATGATAAGGAGTAATGTAATAGACAGGGGATAAGTCTAGAATCATATGTATATAAGTCAATGATGTAAAGAAATGTATGAGAGAGTCATTAGAAGACAAGTGTCATAGAGATAGATGTGAAGAGAGTCATCTTCAAAAAATAGTGATGAGTATTTTGTAGATTTCTCTGAGTCTGATCATGTGGATCAGAAATCCTTCTGTACACATCTAATCTAGAAGCTAATGAAGCTATGTTCAAAGTTTCATGGTCTAATTCCTTTCATGCTGTGAGTATGATCAATAGGAACATGTGTATGTAAAGTCTGTAGGTAGACCTCTCAGAGTCGCACATTTTTTCGTGTCAATGTTTTGCTTAGATCTTAGTGCACAGTGTAAAGCTTTTGATGATGAGCATTCAAAACCTAAGTTAGAAGGTAAGGAAGCTATGGCTAAAAGCATTTAGCAAAACGGGATCTGTGCTGTGAGAAATCAGCCTTAGAAGTTACCTATGTCAAAATCGCTTGTTTAGGAAAACAATTTTGACATACTTTTGATCTTAAGGATCAAATTTAAGTTTTAATGATTCTTTTGAAGGACTAATGGTTGATATGATTGCGCAAAGATAGTGTGGAGGTATGTGCATCATTAGTTTGAAGAAATCTGAAGATATGTGCAGGTAATGAAGTCAATTAGTGAAACAGACTATTGAGGAATGAAGATTTTCACTCAGAGAAGTGATAGTTGAAAGTTTTGGTAAATGAAGATAACATTTGTGTAAAGTTTGGTCCATAATTGATATAGAGGTGATCTTAAATCAGTATAGATCAAACCTTTGGAGATTTAGAGGTCTCCAACAGTTGTTGAGGTGATATGGGTGAGGTTTGTGCACATGTTTCTGCTATCAGATTGATGGTCACAATGGAAGTAGTCTCTTGCACTTTAGTGGCTTCATGTTCAGATATAGGAATTTGGATGTTTTTTCCGATTCGTTCTCAAGTTTCCACATGCCATTGATCATACCGAGGCACGTGCTTTTGTAGCATGGTGTAAACTACTTTAATGACTCCCAATAATTCAGTTAGGAGTTGGATTGTTTGGATGAAGTGTTGGTCCACTCCTTTCTCACCAAGAATATACTCAATTGATGCTTTGCCTATATTGAAGGACAGGTGATGTCTTTCTTGCACACTCCTAATAGTGTCGTAAAGCCATTGTAAGTATGTAGTGTAAGCAGTGATTCTTGTCGCTTCCCTTTGTTGTTCATCGTGCCATTCTTCTTTGCCCTCTTCATCTTCTTCATCATCTTCTCCAATCAATTCTTGTTGTCCTTCTTTTTCATGTGGTTTTTGCTACGCTGTCCCTTCATGTTCTTCTCTTTGTTCAAGAGGTCACTTTATCATGAATCTATCTTGCCCTGGGAATGCAAAATGTTGCATGCACATTCTCAAGTGTACCACAATGTTTGATGTCATTGCCACCATATCTTTGAGCTTCATCAAGTTCCTATTCTTCATGATTTCTAGGACCAATCCTTCTTTCTCGGTGGGAATGTGCATTCCTCTCATATCTAGGGCTTCGTGTACTAAGTTGTTGGATGGGACTACAAAGATGCTTGAAGCTCTGGGGTCCTGGACATGAGTGAGTGAGTTGATGAGGTAAAAGTACCACATGAAGTCTGGTTTTGCAAGTCCTGGCAACAAAATATTTTGCCAACCCCACTCTTTGCCACATAGGTCTAAGGTATGCTACATTCTGTAGCTTCTCAAATTCTCTAGTGAAGAATTGATATTTGACCCATGTTTTGTTGTATTCAATCTAAGTTTCCCACATATATGTGCCTTATCCTAATGGTCCTTCCATCTCACTGAACCAATGTGAGTTCTTATTAACTCACATAGTGTGACCCATGGGTGGATCCTCAATCGGAATAATTTGTACTACCTATATCTACTCTATCCGTTCTTTAGGTTCATCTAATATGGGCAAGCTCTCTATGTCAATAGTTTGATAACTAATCCCAACTTGCAAACTTGTTCTTTACCAAAGGTTCGCTCCAATCTGGCACTAAAGACACTTGATATAGAGTGTCATGTTCCACTGGTGGTTTTACACCATAGATTGGACATTCCTTGCACCTATGGACATTTGCTCCATCATTGGCCAACACACACTTAATCTTCATAGAGTCTTTAGGGTTTAGTGTTTAGCGTGATGTTGCTGTAGTGCACCTACATGTGATAGTTGCAACCACTTCACATGCTCATCTTCATCTACACAATAAGCTAGTATGCCTTGGTCGGTGTGCTTATACACATTTCTCACCAATGTGATATTTTTGAGACCTCACTACTTTTTTACCTTTGGATTTTAGTACAAGATGCTTAGGTCAAAAGTTTAGAATAGATACGATAGTTTTAGCCCAATTAGGCACTACCTCTAGGTTAAATAAGTAAGCATCAAGAAGTTCATCTACCATTCTTTGTGGGGACTCTCTTGAAGTTAGTCTAGAAAGGTGATCTGCCCTAAGGTGAGTCTTGCCCTTCCTAACCACAACTTCAAAGTCATATTCCATTAGTAAGAGGAACCATCTTACTAATCTACCTGTATTGTAGGGTTTGTTCACTAGATATAGTAGTGCTTGATGGTTTTCAAAAATTTAAACTTATTTGTAACCAAGCTTTTTAATCACATACACCATGCCTAATCCCTATCTTTTGGTTGTGGTGTAGTTTTGTTCAACCACATTCAATTGCCTTCTTGCATTAGCTATTGGAAGATCAATATTTCCTTCACCCATAGAGTGTGCTAGCACACAACCAATGGCATAATTGGATGCATCCACATGAACATGGAAAGGCTTACTACAATTAGGCATAATCAAGATGGCTGCTGAACATAATTGTCATTTGATCTCATTGAAAGAGGTTTCACATTCGTCAATCCACTCAATATTAGTTAAAAGGTTATATAGGGCTTTAGCAATGATTGCATACATGTGGATAAATCATCGGTAATAACCACAATGTCCCATGAAAACTTGTACTTCCTTAACGTTCTTTGGTTTAGGCCATAAAAACATTTTTTTTTGGGTTCAAGCAAACCAAGTATTCTCTACATTTGTCAAAGATTTGTTTCACCTCAAGGATGTGTGTTTGCCTAATGTTGGAATGAACATGTAAGTCATCAACATAGACCTCTAGATTCTTTCACAAGAACTCTTTAAACACATGGCACATCAGCCTTTGAAATGTAGCAAGAGCGTTGGTGAGCCCAAATGGCATCACATGAAATGCAAATATGTCCTACTCTATGGAAAAAGCCATCTTATTTGGTCTTCCGGGGTGATAGCTACTTGGTTGTATCTTGAAAATTCATCTAAGAAGCTGTAAATTTCCTTACCTTCCACCCATTCCAAGAAGTGCTCTGTGATAGGAAGTGGATAACTATTTTTGATAGTAGCTGAATTAACCTTCTTCAAGTTAATGCACTCATAGTTTTGTGTTCTTTTTGGGCACTGCTACAATGGGGGATACCCATTCAGTATGCTCAATTTCATAGATAAATCCAACTTCTATCAAGCAAATATATCTCTTCTTTAATCTTTGGTGTATAATTATCATTATATGTATATGGTTTCTGCTTCATTGACTTGGCTTCCAAAGACATGAGAATTCTGTGTGAGCAAATATCTGGGTCTTCTCCTTTCAAATCTTTGTAGTTCCATGCAAACACATCTCTATATTCTCTTAACAATGCTATCAACCCTTTTTCTTCTTCTTCTTCTTCTTCAGTCAGGCCATGTCCTATGTACGTACATCGTTCTTCATTCTCTTCTATAGTTACATCGATTCTCTTGGTTCTCTCTTTCTTGTCGTAAGCCACTCTATTTGTGCTTCCCTATTAGGCATCGTGATCGTGAACTTTTGATCTTATATTTCATATTTCTTGAAGTTCTCTGGTACTTCAAAGAGGGTCTCTTCCTCTATTGGCTAAGGGTTTGGATTTTTTTTTTTGCTTTTCAGTTACTATTAATGTTTCTTCTAGTTTTGATCTTTCCTCCTCCTGAGTTCTAGATTCTATCAGATATAGGTAGTCTTCCTCTGAAGCATAGAAAGGCGCCATAAGGATAAACTCTTCATCATTGTCACTATCTTTCTTGGTTTCATTTGTACAAGTAATCTCTTGTGTGTGTTATGGCATGTAATGTGTGCTCGGATTTGTTGTCTACCTCCCACCTTTTCTCATTGTCTTTATGTGTGTCTTAAGCATAAGGAGTCATTAGGAAAAGTTAGGTGATTCCCAACACTTGGTTTTTTAGTCATAACTTTGCATAGGAAACTCAAAATTAGGCAAGAACACTTCCATTAGATGTGTCTCATCGAGAACACTATATTTAGGAATCATGGCTAGGAGAAACCGCGATTTAATTTCTCCTATCGCACCAAGTGTTGTGATACATACCTATGTGTAGAAGGTACCATGTGAGGTAGAAATGATCCTTGTATACCCTTATTTGACCTATTCATGTATTAACCATCATGTGGAGCACATGCTTCTATGAAGTTGGTCGGGTCATACTCTTGGTTTTAGAATTTGGAATGTGTGGGTGTGTGTGTGTCAAGCCACCACTAGAGTGCACTTGTAAGACGTGTGAGGGCTATCTAGTCTCACTTGCCATGAGTTTCATGGATGACATGCATAGTCCATAGCTATTCACATAATGGTAATGTAAGCATACAAAAACAATTACAATTAAATTCTCTTTCAAACTCTCACCATTAGATAAAAGTGAATGTCTTTGACCTTTTAGATTAACAAGTGTCTTGATTGACCAATGAGAAGAGGATGGTGGCCATAATTTGTACCTTATCAAATACTAGGTTAAAGGGGAGAGGGGGAATAGGTTTCCCTCATAGTTAATGTTTTGCCTATACATAGAGAAAGGAATCTAGTAGTCCCAAAACTCCAAAATTTAAGAAATATTTTCCAACATATCATAACACCATTCAATGCCCCCAACCACTTTTTCAAGGTCAAACATGCTTGTTTTTACCCAAAAGTCTAGACCACACATGATTGGATCTGTTTTTTTTTCAAACAACCCAAAAAATAACTATTTTCTTTCTAAACCTCACATATTCATACCCATTTCTTAGAAATTCATCTCTTTCAACTAGATTCTCTCTCTACCATACCATTGAAGCCATTCTTTGTGCATCTCAAACTCTTTGCATCTTCCTTGTTGAGCTATTACAAAAGCCTCAAGAGCTTAAATTTCAATTGAAACATCTAAATCTTATAAGTGGTGAAAAGAAAAAGTAGTACCCACTACGATGCGGTAGAATGCTTTTGAAGTCCTTTTTGGGGAGAAGATCTTCAATGGAGCTTATGTGATGGTAGTAAATCATTCATCGTTCCCTTGATTATTAGCCATTCCACACTCTTATTAAAGCGTGAGGGTGATAGTAGCTAAGCTTGGAGATAGATTGATAGTGTAGGGACAAGAAGAGAAATTATTTGTAAGTGTCCAATTTGGTTGTGAAATCATGCTGATGTACCTTCATTTATTTGTGATTTTCATAGGTATGGTTAATAAAAATAACAACAATTGAGGTTGAGAAGGTATTGATAGCCAAAGTATTGATTATGACAATAATTACTAATAGAAGACATAATCCTAGGATTGGTTGGAAGCAGGGATAAGATTGAGGAACAGTTACAAGGATAACCTCTTAAGAGGGTTTCGACTCATAGCATAGGGAGTGCTCAAACACTTTTATTTTATTAATCTATGAAGGGTAGATCTCAACCTAGTTGTGAGTAGTTTTCTTCCTTCTCCTTGTGTGTGCAAGGACCCTGATGTTTGACACAGATGTGTGTGCAATGCTATGTGAGAGGGCATCTTTGGTAATGGCAAGTAAGAGATTGCTTTTGCTCTTCATACATTGGTAGATGATTTTGGTATGCATTACTCTTCCACCAAAGAACTTATGTGTTTGAAATGAACTATCTCCATTGACTAGTTGGTTAAACATAATTTGTTTCATGTCTATGTAGTATTTAGGTCTGAAAAGCATGTACAGAAGCATTAGCAATGCTTTCATTGGCCATAGTGTAATGATGTCTTAATTCATACTAAAATTAGCATGGAATATTTTGATAGCTAGCTCTATATGCTCACATTACATTTTTTCAAAAGACTTGAGGTTTGTAGTCTTGGTCCTTGTAATGGTACTTTTAATATTTGGCATTGGAAACTTTAAAACACATGCTATAGCATTTCTACCTACTTTAATCACTTGCCTTTGTCTTCAGGAATTTATGGTAGTAGCTAGTCCTAATAACTTCTCCTTGACTTCAAATGTGGATAAGAATTCTATGAATCCATCGACATCAATATGAACCAATGGAAAGTTCAAAAACTCTTGTATCTATTAATCATTCTAGGCTGCTATTATCAATGGATATGCATGAATAACCTGAAATTCTCTAGCAAGGTGCACAATTTTAACAAAATCCTAGGGTATCATGGTCGTATACATAAATGTGTTTGACAACATCATGTAGTGGCACTCTATGTGGATTGGTCAACGAATAAGCAAGAATAATCGTGATACTATTTGCAAGTAAAATGGCTCCTTGTACATCCACCACTAGCTATTTCTCTAGTCTTCTTAATGATCAAGCTTCCATAATTGCAATATGCGTGTAGCTCTTTCAAAATTATGTTAGTTGGGTTAAGAAATGCTAGTATTACAAAATATGTACAATCGCATGTGTTCGTAAGCCTCTAATCCCTATGATTCACGACAATGCTTATGCAAAATAGAGGAATGCACAAAGGAACTTATGATGCAAAAACAAGGTTGGGCTAGTGAGATCATAGAGTTTTTTTAAAAGAGACCTTCCTAATGGTCGAAGTCACTTGAGAAGGAATTTTGCTACATCATTACATCTCTCTAAGGATTCTAAAATTTTTTTTAAAAAGAGACCTTCCTAATGGTCTAAGTCACTTGAGAAGGAATTTTGCTACATCATTACATCTCTCTAAGGATTCTAAAAATTCTCATATGATGGGAATCTCTAAAAAATGTGGATCATTACTAGGCCTGGGTACCGATTTAAGAAACTTCTAATAGGTTTACAGATGGGAACTTACTTTTTTAACCATTTAGGTTTCCTAGACATGTGCTTTTGAGGTTTCTTTGAAGCAATGACTTTTTGTCTTCTGTTTTCTTTAGGCGTCCAAACCCATTTGGTAGACGGGCTAACTATTGGTCCTCATTTTTCAGGTCTAAAAGATCTGGTTCTAATCTTTTGTCGAGGTGTGGGTTTCCTAAAGTCAGCTTTGTGAGAGGACATCACTCATTGTTTTAGGCCCAAAACAATCTTGGGAACCTAGATTTGAGATTTTCTTCATTGAGCTTGAAGTAGAGACTTAGGGACCCATACGTGCTGACTCTTTCTTGATGAAGGATGATGACATGGTTGAGATTTTCTTATTGGTTGAATTACGGGATCCTTAACTGGATTACGGGATCCTCCATTTCTGTAGAATAGGGTAGTTGAGAAGAAACTGCTCCATATTGTTGCCTTATTTGCTCCAGTCGTGTAGCTGTGTTGATGAAATCCTCTATGGAGGCTGTTGGCAACACTAATTCCTTGATTTTACATTGTGTGGTCACTGGAAGTGGCTTAGCTAACCATTTCTTAATAAAAAAATCATGTGGGGGATCTGGCAACTTAGCCTTTAGTGCCTTGGCCCTAGTTACAAACTCTGGAAACTTTTCACCTGGACCCAGTCTCAAGTTCTCTAATTCCTCTATGATGATCTCTGTAGTATTTCCATGTTGGAATTGAGTTTTGAATGCATCTTGATCCACATCCAATTGGTATGGATGAATGGTTGTCTCTTCGTTTATTGGGTCCTTGTGTCCATGTGTTCCTCTTTCATGAGATAACTAATATGGAGGCTTCGAGGTTCTCCCTATTACCCATCAAAGGTGTTATAGGATGTGAAGTGCAAATGAAACAAACAACACACATGCATCCACATATGTTATCACATTTGCACTTGAAAAGATTACATACACTTTATATTTTATCAGCCATTCATGAAGTAAAGTCAAGGTTAATAGGTCCTCATCCTCACATACTCAAAAAATTTTGCATATCACTGTTCGTCCAAAGTGGAATGAAAATTTGATTTCTCCAGCACATGGTGTCTTACTACCAGCAATGCCCTCACCAATGGGTAAATTGCAATCATAGTCCTCTTACTATCTAGGGCTAAACATAAACAAGTCTATATTTCTAATTGTGGCTAGATCTATTAAGGTTTTCCTCCATGTTGGTTCTTGATCTCCAATTTCTATTTTGGTATATGGCTTCCAACTACTTACCACTTTAGAATTTCTTATTATTTCCATCATGAACACTAGAATTACTCTAGAAGAGTCCAATCTTGGATTGATTTCTCTTAGTCTGTACATATTTCTTTCTCTACTTCTCTTAGTTTTGTCCCTAGCCTATTTTTTGAGCCCGTTCTCTTATACCTTGTTTTTCCTTCTCTTGTGGTTCAGTTGCATGATGTTAGTTGCATGATGTTTTTCTGGCATATAGTTCTTCACCCTACAACCACATATATTTTTAGAAACTTCTTATCCCTCTATTGATGCTAACTTGATTGCTTCTCAAGTGGATATTCTTTGAATTACAAAAGGTTCATATCCCCTCCTTTGTGACTTCTTAGCATGTTGTTGCAATTCCCTTCTTTCGAATCTTTATCTTTGATAACACATCGTGATAAGCCTTTTCTTTCTTCTTGGTTGCATAAATACCTATTACTATTCTCAATCAGGTTTCTTACAATTGCTCTAAAGAGTCTAACTATTTAAACTTGCCATGGCCAACCCATTGGAGGGTGGATATCAAAAATTCAATTGGTAAGACTGCATTCTAGCCATTGAAAATATTAAAGGGAGTACTTCTCAATGTAGTATTATAAGCAAATGGATATGCCAATAGACATGGTATAGTTGCTTATCTCAAGAGAACTTTGGTTGTTCACAAGCTTGATTAGTAAATTTCAAATCACTTTGTTTGTGTTCTCCACTTGATAATTAGCCTTGTGTCACCAAAAATCCATCTAGTTATTTCTCAATTACATCACTATGAAATGTGCCCCCTATCACTTACTATTTTTATAAGACAAACAAAAAAAACAAACATGTTCCCAAACAAGCACTTAACCGTTTTTTGAGCATCACATATAGTGGCGGCTTTGGCTTCTGCCTACTTTTTCAGGTAATCAATAGCAACTTTAATGCACTCAACATGAGAACCTTTGGTGTCCTATAAATTCTACTCCTATTTTAGCATAGGCTTATCAGTTTTTGTATTTTCAATATTATATTTCTAGATTGAACATTTGCTTTTCTCTTCTTAATTCATTTTCTAAGATTTTGGCACCCATATGCTCAAGAATATTTTTTTTCTATGAAGAACTTAGGCTCCATCACTAAGGACTTTTGTTTTGACTCGTGGGGATCTCCCAAAGTTTTCCTATTTTCTTGTTCATGCTCTTTTGAAATGGTTCATTTTGTTCATCATCGCTTAATACACCATCCCTCACTAATTTTCCCAATTCACTTAATACACCATCACTTAATACACCATCTCAATGTGGGAAGAACCTCTTGAAATGGTTCATTTTGTTCATCATCACTTAATACACCATCCCTCACTACTTTTCCCAATTCATTAGTGTGCTCTAGATTCTCGACTAAAAGGAACATCGTTCCCTATTTGTCTTCATAATAATTAATGCAATACTTGAATATGGGGTGGTTTGCAATGGTGAATGGATTAGGATTCATCAACCTTACCACTTGTACAAGGTCACTGCAAGAGTGCTTCAGTACAATGATACTCCAAGGCTATTGCATTCATCGAATTGAAGTATGATTTGATATTCTATCTGTGTAATTTGAAAACTAATTCAAGAGCATTGCACTTTTCAAGTTCAAGTATGATCCGATATTCATTGCTTGATGGTCCAATTTCTTCTCCGTGATGGGCACTCCCTGCATATGCTTTGATCATGCCATCTTGTCCCACTCTGCTTTCGAGTTGCTATGCCATGATCCTAAGTTAAGGTGGCTAGCTATCATGTCACAACTACCTATTGAAGACAAGGTACTTCATTGATCTTTTCTACCCTACAATTCTTCTTGACCTTAAGTTCTTCCATACTTCTTACTTCCCATGGGGAGCCTCTCCTTCACAACTAAGGGTTTGGATGGGTGATCCGAGGTAGAAACACTTCTACAAGTGACACAATGGCCACTAGCTAAAATAAGAAAAGCTTGTGTACACTTGCATGATAATGGTGTGGCTTAGTTGAAGAGGCATAGCCAACATGTCTATTAGTTTAAGCCTTTGCTTTCTCAGAGCATCATTAAGCAAATCCTTCAAGAACATCACACAAATCCACCGGATAGCTTGTGTGTTTGATTGAGTGGGGCCTCCATCTTCAATGTTAGGTAGGCAAATAACTAATTCATGCAAACCTTCATCGTGAGGAGTCATCACTAATTCTACCCCTCCTCTTCTCCCCTCTCACTTTATTCAAAGGCTTCACGAAAATCACAGTTTATAGCAATCATTGGTGAGACTCTTAGGATTGGAATTGCAATTCATGGAGAGGCTTCCCTAAGTGGAGCACCTAGCAAGGCATTTTTGAGACAACATTGGAGCACATTAGCACCTTCCTAATCCTCAACTGAAAGCACCTTCTCCTTTGATTTCACCCTAAAATTCTCTTCATATTCCATTCTTTATCAGGGTACCAAGGGGTTGGATCCCCTCTTCTATAACCTCTAATCCTTGTCCGAATGTGTACAATTGATAAGCATCGACAGCAAGGCCGTGAAGGAGAAGGTGTCACACAAGTAGAATGAAGAGAATGGGACAACATGATAAGCTTAGAATTGGGTAATATTGGCAGCTGTTCGTGGGGAAACAACTAACAAGAGGGTTGTAGAGCATGGAAAAGAGCAAAGTTTGTAGGTTAAAGGTGAGTTCAAATAGGGTGGTACATTCCCGCTGAAGTAAGTTGGAATGTTTTTGTTCCAACTTCTAAGAAGGGTAGGTCACCTCAATAGGTGGTGGAGCCGGAACACTTTGCATTTTTAATTACCCAATAAACCCGAAGCAATTGATGGCAAGGCCAACTTTTGCATCGGCTACCAGGGGTTTGTTGGCTCCACATTGCAATCAGACAACAAGTGTTTTTTTTTTCTTTTGAGAGTACAATGAATTAGAAAGACACACACACCCGACCTCGTAAGGTAGAAGCACCTTTCTTGGGAAACTTTGAGACATTCAACCAAGGCGGGACTTGAACCGTGGCCATCTACCTAAGAGTACAAGGCACATCCGCTAAACCACTCCCATTGGATAACAAGACAAGTGTTGAACTGATGCTATTAGAAGAGAAATTAGGCCGATTCAAGACATTTTTTGTAATTAAGGAAATAGAAGAGCATCACATAGCCGATGTTCACTTGATTTTCATATGATTAGTGATTACATATCTTAGACTTCATGGCTTTTAGACATCATTGACCTAGAGACCCCAAAAGTGAATATCTTCATAGAAGACCTCAATTTCCTCTTCTTCTTCTTTTGATTGTTCTTTTAAGTAGCATAACACTCACGAATTGACTAAGAAACTCAAACTAACATTGAAAGCAAGGGGAATCAAAAAGTAATTGAAGATTTTGAAAGGAAGAACTTGTGCCTCATTGCCTTGCTTCTCCTTTTTGACTCAAAGGTAGCATGTGCCCACGTGCATACCCCTCCTGAAGGTTTGAAACTTGTTTTTTTGACATTCATACATGCATTTGAGATAGACAAAAACATTGGGTCAACAAAAATATGTCAAGATTCATCTCTCCTCAGTATGAAGTAGTTACATACCCTTTAGTCACATGTATGAGAACTCATCAAGTAGTGAGTCCGAGTTGAGTTCGGACCATATGGCAACTTTTGAAGATGCATACAAACCCCCATGATTCCTAACAAGGCACGACTGTCTACTTGAGACTATCAAACAATTTTAGAACTTCAAAAGTTCAATGTCCATGATACATGCATCTATCTACATGTACTTAACTGACAAGTGCCTAGGCTTAAAAACCCTAATCACTTAACATTAGATCCACATCCAATAGGGAAATTTTGCAATGAACACTACTAGGATAAGGAAGGTACTATTTACTTTCTCACATCCAATCCTAAGTATACAAACAAGAAGGGTGATATAGTATTTTGGCCAACATGAGTGACAGAGATACACCTACAACTCGGCCCATGCCACCATGAGGAACGGCTATAGATGGCATGCATATACTCAAGTTCATGAAATCAAAACCTTCGTGGAATTCCATTTACTTGAAGAGGAGAATTCATAAGCGATATTGGAATAATAATACGCTACTCCTCCTTCCAAGAGGGTAGTAGTCTATGTGTACCAAAACAAGTACATTCCTACTGTAAGCCGCTGGGTTGGCATTTTGTATTTTCATTGTTCCTGTATTTTCCTATCCCGCACGAACTGAAAGGTTTCCTATTTCGCACGAACCGAAAGGTCGTGTGAAGAGATGTATCGACTTATCAACTAATAAAAAGACATTGCGGTGACGCTCTGGTAACGACAAGCGGGATCGCCAGACTGTCTGTTTGGGTGATTGCGGCCTGTGGAGAAGCCGTAGTGCAGTGTTCGTGAAGTCTGAGTATTGTCGTCCTTACCTTTGTTAATTTCATTACTTTGTGATTAACACATAAGGTTCTGTTGTCGATATACGTCTGTACGACAGTAGTCAGTAATTGTTACGTGATGCACTATGAATAGTATTAAACTGCGAACATACTGCGGTTTAAATAAGTTAATTGGGAAAATCAAGTTACAGGGCCTCTGATTTATCAGACCCCTACCACTCCCAAGAACCCGAAAGAACTTAAAATGCCTGTAATGTAAAAGTGCATTTTAACACTGGCGCCGTCTGTGGGAAGGTGGCCATAGATTGTGAATCAATAGTACGATGGAGTAGTACGCAAGTGGTGCACACGTGATATATGCCGGTTACTCGGTCCTGCGAGTCGTATCCGAAGTACAAGAGAGACCAGCATCCCTGGACAGTACCAAATTTGTTAGGGACACCCCCAGCCGGCAAAAGGATAGACCGGTTAAGTCCAATTGTCGAAGGAACAGAGTCTGTTAGTAGCGATTTCGGTAAAATTCCGGTGACACAGGAGGAAATTCTGGTAGATTCTGGTGTAATTTCGGTACAGTCTGCAGAAGGTACAATAACTTCGGAGTGTACAGGGACACAGTGCGCAGTTGACCCGACACCGTCTGGTCAGGATTCGAACTTTTTCGAGGATAAAGTGGTGTTACCCAGAGAGATCATTGCCGATGAAAGAATACCCTGTTTTGGGGAAAGTTCGACGAATTCCGGTGATAGTTCGGTCCCCGTTGCAGGGAATTTACAGTTTTTCGGCAACAGTCTGATACTTCCTGGTGAATCTTCATTTCGGACACCACTATTCGGGGCAAATTTGCCTACCTTGGATATCCAAGTTGAGGATAGGCTCTTCGATTTGGAGATCCGTAAGAGATTGAAAGCTATTTTCAAGCCGGAAGGTGAGCAGTCTGACCATACAGATTCCGAAGGACCGGAAACACCTCCTCAGAACTCAAGAGACAGCAACGGTACCACTACTAGCACCATGAGTGCACAAAAGCAGTAGCAACAGCAACAACAACAACAGCAACAACAACAACCCCTTCCACTGCGACCGGTTCCAATAGGGGTAACTTACACAAAGTTCGGTGGATTTCCAGGTGACGATCCTGATGCCCATGTACGCACCTTTGAAATAAGTTATGCCGTGCTAAAACATCCACCCGATCCGGCATACAAGGCCATCGTGTTTTAGTCAACATTAGTCAATGAAGCAACGCGATGGTTAACAGAGTATGATATCAACCATTTCGTTACCTATGAGGCGGTAAGGGATGCGTTTTTGCAGAGGTTCCGGCTGAAGAAGAACCCTGCCGAAATTTTCGACTATTTGCAGAACAATAGACAGAAGCTGCACTAGACTGTTCAGGAATATGCCACATTATTTAGAACTCATTTAAGACAATTGCCTCCGACACATGCTAATTTAGCGGACGATGTTATAACCCAGTGGTTTATTAATGGATTGACCCCACAACTAAGACAAATCATGATCATCCATTGTGTGGGATCTATGACACTGGATGCTGTTATAGCGATGGCCCTGCAACTAGAGCATAAGGTTGGAGGATTCACCGAAGATTTGGAGTGGCTGAAGGCCAGTAAAAATGTTACCGATGATCCGGCTATACAGATGTATTGCACTAAGTGCAAAAATCCCGGGCACACCAGTGCCACCTGTGCCCTTAATCAGATGTATTGCGCCATCTGTAATATCACCGGACACTCAACCGAAAATTGTGCGTATAATGCTAAAGTGCAGGGACAAGCAGCTGTAAATGCCATTATACAGGAACCAGGACAGCCAGCAACCCACTACGTGCCACCGCAGATGCGAAACAATCAACCGCAAGGATATAGGAATTACCGAGGACAACGAAATACCAACTTTAATACAAATCGCTAGTAGGCAGGTACATCACCAAAAAATACTTCTCTGCCACCACCTCGATGTCACTTTTGCGGTGAACTTGGCCACATCCAGAGATTCTGCAAGGATGCAGCCAAATATGATAAAAGAAAGAAAGAGCATCAAAACCCGATGACCAACATGGCCTATATCTCCCCAGTGGAATCACAAGTAGCAGTGGTCCAGACAAGATCCGGTAAGCAGTTGCAACCCGCAGCTAAGGTGTTTGAACCTGGCATCCGTGAACAGCAGCGAATGTATACCAAAGCCAGCCAATGGACCGCCAAAGAGCCTACCGTGTTATATATATATATATAATATATATATAATATATATATATATATATAATATATATATATAATATATGTATATATATATATATATATCCAATTCCGGTGACACAGGTTCCCTTGCCAATTGGGAAAGCACATGAACAAGACTCTACTCCAGTAACAGGAGAATCATCATCGGAACCAGTGAAGAGTGCAATTACAACAGACCAGGTATGGGATATTCTCTCAAAGGCTTCAATTACACTCTCGTTGGGGCAACTACTCACCTTGGTGCCCAGAGTTACGCAGCAATTCCAGCAATAGGTCAGTCCCGAATCTCCCAGTACTCCGACGACTACGACCATACAACCGGAAAATGACTCTACGGTGGATCATTCTGTCCCCTTAATCACTGTCTGGAATAAAAATCACAAGATTACGCAAGTGTTAATCGATGGTGGTTCCGGTGTGAACATAGCAACTGCAGCTCTCTGCAAGAAGTTAGGGTGGACCCAAATCGAGCCCGTTCAATTCTTTGTCAGAATGGCAAATCAATCTCGTGTCCATCTGGTGAGATTAGTCAGGAATATCCCCATTACTTTGTAGGGCACAACGTTCAAAATGACTTTCGTAGTCTTAGAACTACCAGAATCCAGCCTCGAATATAATCTTCTGTTCGGTCGACCATGGTTGAAACAGGCCAATGTTATACAGGATTGGTCAGCGCAAGAATTGACTTTTAAAGATAATCACCGTAAATATGTTGTCAAACTAGATGCCATTCAGCCCTGCGAACTTCATGCCAGACCCTATGTAGCAGAGCCAGTCCACATGTTGGATGGCTTATCTGACGATGAAGAAGAGGCGTTTTTGATGAACAATAAAGATTTGATTTCCTTAGGTACGGTAGATCTGCAATCTGTCGCAGACAACTGGAGTCCGGCAGTCTATACGGTTGTTCCCGTGACCGGAGACACAGATGCAGATGATAATGCTGCTATGGATGGAGCTACTCTGCAACAACTTTTACATTCAGCTGACGACGTGGGGAAACCTCGTCAATTTTATGTCCCGGAAGACTAGTTAGTGACCTATAATTTGGGTGATGAAAGCAACCCCCGTCCTGTTAAAATTAAGGCAAGATTGTCTAAGGCATTTCAAGAAGATTTGATCCGACTCCTGCGAGAGTTTTTTGATGTTTTTGCCTGGGATTACCGCCATATGAAGGGTCTTGATCCACGGATCTATCAACATCGAGTCGTGCTTAAGCCGGAAGCAAAGCCAATTAAACAATCTAGCTACCGCATGAATCCCAATTATGTAGCACAAGTCAAAATAGAGCTCGATAGGTTATTAAAAGTGGGATTCATCGTACCAATAGAACACGCTGGATGGATATCTCCGATCGTTATTGTTCCTAAGAAAAATAAGCAGCTCCGAATCTGTGTGGATTACCGGAAACTGAATGCGGCCACGGTACCTGATCCGTTTCCTCTTCCCTTTCTTGACATAATGCTTGATAGAGTGGCCGGGCATGAGATGTACTCCTTTTTGGACGACTACAGTGGTTATAACCAAGTCAAAATGGCTGAACAAGACATACTGAAAACAACTTTCATTACAAACTGGGGTGTTTTTGCTTGTACGTTCATGTGGTTTGGGTTACAGAATGCTCCCAGCACATTTCAACGCTGTATGCAGGAAGTTTTCTCACCCTACCTAACCACTTTTATGCAAGTTTATTTAGATGACTTCTCCTTATTTGACAAGATTGCGGCGCACTTGTATCATTTACGATGCTGTTTTAAGAAATGCCGTGAATACCGACTCTGCCTGAACCCGAAAAAATGTGTTTTTGCGGTGTCTTGTGGTAAACTCCTTGGACATATCATATCGGCACAAGGTATCCAAGTTGATCCAAACAAAGTCACAGCTGTGTTGGAAGCACCCGTTCCTACAACACCGAAAGAGGTTATGCGCTTCTTGGGTCAAATCCGGTGGCATGACAGGCATCTACGATGGCTAGCCCATTTAGCAACACCACTAAATTGGCTAATGACTAGTACTCCATGACAGTTCGAATGGACTCTGGAATGCCAAACTGCATTTGATCGTCTAAAAGGATTATTGACGCAGGCTCCCATTTTGCAACCTCCTGATTGGGAACGCCCATTCCATGTCTTTGTAGATGCATCGGATATAGCAATTGGCAGTGTTTTAATGCAACAAACAGACAAATGGTTTCGGCCCGTTTACTATGCAAGTCACCGACTCGCTCCGGCGGAAAGGAATTATTCTATGACTGAACGAGAATGCCTCGGATTGGTATATTCTGTAAAGAAATTCAGGCATTATTTGCTAGGCCGAAAATTCACCTTTCATGTAGATCATGTTGCACTTGTATATCTGGTTCGGTTGCAACATTTAGGTGGTCGCTTGGCTCGTTGGGTCTTATTGTTACAAGAGTTCGACTACAAAGTGATTCATCGACCAGGTACAGCCCATGCCTTAGCAGACTTTCTCTCTCGGTTGGATTCCGGCGAAGCTCCGGTGGGCATTGATGATACCACACCAGCAATTTACGATGCTGAACCAGATCGTGATGAATCTCTTGAACATCCTGAGCAGCCTTCCTATTATGATATGTTGTTAACTTTTCTGACTGATGGATGTCTTCCTCTTCATACACCTCCTGCTATGCGATAGAAGATTGCAGTTTATAATCGCCGATTTCGGTTGCTGGTAGGATAGTTGTACTATATGGACCACACTGGTGTATTACTTCACTGCATTCCGCCACATGAAGCAAACTCAGTCATCACTATGGCACATTCGATACCCTCCGGTGGACATTTTGCAGCAGATCTCACTCATCGGAAGATTCTGCAAAGTGGGCTTTGGTGGCCAACCATGTATAAAGATGTACTTCAATTTGTGCAGCACTGTGACACTTGTCAACGGGCTGGACAGCCATTACACAGACACTTTTTTCCTCTACAACCTGTATTACCTTTGGAACCTTTCCAGAAGTGGGGTCTTGATTTTATTGGAACAATCACACCTCAAGCAACCCTTAGCAACAATCGTTACATCTTGATCTGCATAGATTACGCTACCAGATGGGCAGAAGCTTGGGCCTTACGGTCCGCTACAGCTGTTTCGGTGGCAAAATGCCTGATGAAGGATGTTTTTCCCCGTAATGGATTACCTCTGGAACTTGTGACAGATCAAGGAACACACTTTGCTAACAATTTAATGCGAGTACTAATGCACACTTTTCAAATTCTGCATAAATTCAGTTCACCGTACTATCCTCATGCTAATGGTTTAGCTGAAAATACCAACAAGACGCTGTTAAGTATGCTTCGCAAATTAATCATGGAATCACGAGAAAGATGGGACCAATTACTACCTGCAGTCTTATGGGCATATCGGACTACCTACAAAGTTGCAACTGGACTAACTCCTTTCAAGCTTGCTTATGGGTTGGAAGCAATCGCGCCTATGGAAATTGTCGTGCCAAGCTTACGCGTGGCCATAACTCAGAAACTGTTACCCCAAGACTCTTTGTCATTTCGGTTGGAAGCACTCAGAGACTTGGATGAATATCGTTGGGAAAGCTTTCTAACTCTTCAAGAAGTTCAATTGCGGCAAGCCCGGACTCATGATCGTTTCCTCAAGACTCCTGTGTTTACGGTGGGCCAACTCGTGTTGTTTTATAATGCTGAATCAAATCATTCTGCTGGGAAATTTAAATTACAGTGGTTCGGTCCTTATCGGATTAGTGAACAAGTGGGACCAGCTACTTTTCGGTTGACTACCTTGACCGAATTTCCTCTTCCTAAAGTGATCAATGGTTCAAAATTACGACTGTATCACCAAGCGGCTGATCCTCGCTGACGTGTCCTTCATTTTTCCACGTGTCACTTATTTTCTTTTTTTATTGTTGCGTGTTAGTTGAATAAGACCGTAAGCTCCTCGTTTTGATACATAATCATACTTAATCGCCGCCTTGTGTTCTTGATTCTGCTCATGCATGCCCACCGTAATTATGAAGGTTATCATCTCAATACCGCACGATGATTAGGGTTTTCGATTGCCTCCCGTTGCCGAGTATCTATTTAATCTTCTTCTTTTCGCTGTTAATCGCTATTGTGTCTGTGTGCTTTGAGTGCTCTGTGTTTTATGTGTTTTTCGTGTTTTTGTGTTCTTGTGATTTCGAGTGTGCATCATGGAAGCTTTAGCTAATTTTGCTACCTTCCGTGACGGACTCCCTCATGACGTGAGTGAGTTCTTGCATATCCACGGCTTGTTGAACTTCGCTGAATTGCCTTGGCATTCAATGTAATGTCACCCTTATTATGCACAGATTATTGCAGCCATTGCCGCCACTCCTGCTACTGAGCAGAGTTGGCCGATTACATGTTTACCATCTCGCGTCGTAATCACATTAGCATCATTCGCTGCAGCATTCCATTTGCCCATAGAAGGCATGGAGAATGGTCCTCTCCTTCCTATTGCTACTATGGTAGAATTATTCCCACGGAACTCATCGAATGAGTATGCCATCTTGTGTCGCCCTGATCCAGATCGAACTGCATTACAATTCTTAGTTGCCATATTGAATTTACAGAAACGTACTTATGGGATTTCACGCCCGTTTTATTCGATGATTGACATGGCTTCTCGTGAGCCTGTTAATTTAGCCTCGTTCTATTTCCGATGCATTCACCGTTAATGTGTTACAGTTATTAAGCATGTTAACAAGGGAGAGCTTCCGCGTTCGCATTTACCGCATATCATTACCTTTCTGTTCCCAGCCATTCAAGCCGTGCAACCTCCGCCAAAAGCTCCATTTTTGTATCATGAAGAATTTGCCCAAGTGCTTGAAGACGAAGAAGATGATGATGAAGATATCTTCCAACTCCTTCGTCGGAAATGTAGAAGGATAAGCACCTTTGAAAGTCAAGAACAAGGTTCCGCCGCTGGAAATGAAGCAGAAAGAAATGAAGAAGAAATTTTCCATGACACTGCCATCTCAATTCACCTTGATTCGTCTACCCAATCTTCTCCCATCCAGCAACAGGATCATAGTGCGTCCACTGCTGATTCCAAATAGAACTCTTCTCGGGCGGATTCTCAGCACTCGATTCAAGAAGATGTGCAAATTATGATTGCGGACATTCTCGATGACATAATCACTTTGGTGGAATCTATCATTGCCAGCACTGCAGCGACTAAGCAGCAACCTACCGAAATAGTGTTGGTGCCCAATAGTCTTCTACGTACTCCTCCACCAATGCCTCTGGTCGAGCCCATTGTCCCCATTCAACCCATTATCCCTGTTTAACCGATTGTTCCTGAAGAAACTACTACTTCATCCGCTTCACCTAACTATTCTCCACCATCTTCCCATCACCTCTTGTCAGCTTTGTCATCCCAACCACTACCTCCTCTTTCTCTTCTGCTCCCCATGTTTACTGAGTTAGCATCCATGGGTCGTATGTTGATCCAATTGTTGCAGCAACTACCACTGCAGATGAAGGAGGTTATTGACAATCTCAGACAAGAACTACAACACAAAGTTGATGTATTAGAAGCATATATCACTCCATTGCAAGAGGAAGTAGATGCAGTGAAGGCTGAAAACCATGCTTTACATGTACAGATTCAACAGCTCCAGGCTAGACTTGCCGAACAGGATTCGTTGATCAGTCAAAGAGATGCTGCGTTGGCTGAATCAAAAGCCAAAGATGATTTAGTAAGTGCTTGTGATGCAGAAATTGTCGAGTTGAAACAGTTAGTCCAGGATAAAGAGGATGCTCGCGTGGCACTTGGAAATTTACTAGAAGAAACGCGAGTACAGCTAGATGAAGTTGTGCAGAAAGGACAGGAGATGGCGGATTTAGCCGAGCGGACTAATGAAGAACTCCAGAGAGCAAATGCCAATTTTTTTGAAGCAAATTCTGCTCTTAAAACCCAGATGACTTTAACAGCTCAACTCCAGAAGGAGGCAGTCGGAATTCGAAAGGAAAGAGATGCTTATTACAGGACCATTCAATATCAGTCTCAAGAGTTAGAGAGAAGAGAGAAACAGTTGGATGCTCAAGCAGATTGTTTATCCAAAATCGACATGCAGATTGAAGACATGAAATTGAGTCGTGATGCCGCCCTTGCAAATGATTTCTACCTGAAAGAGGCCTTTTTGCAGACACAGGCTGACACATTAATGAGTCAAGTAATTACCGCAAGCTTTGTTAGTACTGACGCACAGTTAGTTAAACCAGACACTTTAAAATTGATGTTGGACTCGCTGAAACAAAAGATTTCCAGAACCTTTAAGTTAGCCAGAGCCATGTGTATAGTAGATGAGCCCTAACTTTTGTTCCATTGCGGGTTCAAGTCCACCGTGCGTGCCAGTGTAAGCCGCCGGGTTGGCATGTTGTATTTTCATTGTTCCTGTATTTTCCTATCCCGCACGAGCTGAAAGGTTTCCTATTCCGCACGAACCGAAAGGTCGTGTGAAGAGATGTATCGACTTATCAACTAATAAAAAGACATTGCGGTGATGCTCTGGTAACGACAAGCGGGATCGCCAGACTGTCTGTTTGGGCGATTGCGGTCTGTGGAGAAGCCATAGTGCAATGTTCGTGAAGTCTGAGTATTGTCGTCCTTACCTTTGTTAATTTCATTACTTTGTGATTAACACATAAGGTTCTGTTGTCGATATATGTCTGTACGATGGTAGTCAGTAATTGTTACGTGATGCACTGTGAATAGTATTAACCTGAGTATGAACAGTGAGTCTGTGAGAGGACTAACCAGAGTCTTGACAGTAATTCGTATTAAAAGGAGTTTTGAATGTTAACATACTGCGGTTTAGATAAGTTAATTGGGAAAATCAAGTTACAGGGCCTCTGATTTATCAGACCCCTACCACTCCCAAGAACCCGAAAGAACTTAAAATGCCTGTAATGTAAAAGTGCATTTTAACACTACTCTGATGCTTGAGATTGGAGATAAGGTAGGGAACTCTTATTGGGAAATTAGAGAACTTGAGTGGTCTTCTACAAGACCTAATCCTAAGTCTTGTGGAGGAAACTTAGGACTTAAAGGACTTAATAGGCAAACCACAAGGCTTAGGCCTACAATTAGTACAAATCTTTTAGAAGTTCAATTAGACAACCCAAACAAGGAAGTCAACTCTACGTTTCCTGAGGCACCTCCAAAAATATTACAAGTAAGAATGCCACCACAAGAGAAACATGCTCATGCAACACTAATTTACAAGTAAAAAAGAAAATTAATCCTCAACCAACGAACCCTATGTTTAGAATGCAAGACCCAAGGATGTCACCTTCAACCATCCCAAGTGGTGAAGTGCATAAAAAATTGTTATGATTGCTCTAATGATCCTTACGATCATGAAGTAGAATTAAAGAAAGTCCTAAGAGTTGAACAAGTCATTGAATTTTCAATCAATATGAGGCATTTGGATTAACTCTAATTGGAACCACATTGTCATGGTTTCGGTCATTGAGAATAGGTATGTTGTTAAAAAACTTAGAAGCTCTTGTAGAAGATTTCATAGAGGAGTTTTCCAAAGGAGGGGTTAAGGATGATTTGAATTATTTCATCTATAGCTTCAAACAAGCTAGTCACTAATCAATACAGGTAGTATCCAGATGCTTTAAACAATATGTAGACAAATGTCTACGTAGAGAAATTCCACCAGAGAAGAAGCTAATTTCTCTATTCACCTGATGATATTTCCATGTTGTACACTATAGAGCTAGACCAAAAGGAATGAGCACTATTGGTGTCTTGCATGACACTAAATTTTGAAGAAGTAGTGGTATGATTAATGAAGGCAATGAAAATCAAAAGCAAAGACCTTGATCATATCATAAAGCCCTTCAATATACCATAAAAAATCATGAGCAAACCCAAAGGTACCATAAAAGTTACCCAGCAAGATCCAAAAAAAGACAAACCTCAAAGTAAATACTTTTCATTATACACAAGTAGAATTTGATGAAGTTGATCATGTCAAGAGAAAATAATTTTTGGAAAAAAAACCGACATTGCAAGTGCATTCGCAAGAAGCACCATACTTATTACAAATAAATCCTTCATTTTATCTAGTGCCAAGGTGTCAACCATGGCCCAAATTTTGGAAAAATTGTTGATATATTTAGGTAGTGATGTGTGTGAACACTCTAGGACCGCCGGGGCACTTTTTTCCCTCTTTAGGAGGTTTTTTTCCCCCGGCTTGTATATACGCCTATTGCCCTAATGGGCTACTTATCTTTGTACAGTCTCTAGTAATACATTCAGTATTGTGTGTTTGTGCTCCAAGCTTCTTCTTCTTCTTCCTTGTGCTGTTCGCGTGCTTCCGCAGACGTCTATCTCCAACAATTGGTATCAGAGCAGGTCGTCGCTTCTTCTAGGGCGCCGTCGACACTCCTCCGTTTGCAGTCTCAGATTTGCACGAAATTTGGTGAGCATACTCAGGGTGTTTTCGAGATCAAAACAGCTTCACTGTGTGGTGCCAAAATCGCGATCTGAGCTCGTTTCGGCCTCCGAACGCACTATCACAGTGCTTGTGCAGGCTATTTCATCCTTTTGTGCCAAAGGTATATACCAGTTTCTGTTCGCTAGTTTAAGCGTCTCGAAGTCTGCTACAGGTCTAGCAGAACTCGTCTGGGCAGTTTTGTTCAACTTTTTGAGATACAGTCAATTTTCTGCATCAAGGTATTTTAGTCACCGGCCATGGCTGAAAGTAGTGATGTATTCCGTATGTTGGCTGTTGAGGATAAGTTGGATGGTACCAACTACCCATTATGGGCTTATATGATGCGACATGTACTGGTTGCAAAAGGATTGTGGAACATTGTGCAGGGTGTTGACAGACGTCCTGTTACACCTGTAACGACAGGTACTACAAATACAGGTGTTGGAGCTGATGAAGATGGTGTCGAAGATGATATTCCGCAGATTCCTGTTTGTGCTGCTGTTTCTGTTGCACCTACTGCAGAGCAGATTCGTTGGGATGGCAGAGATGCCCAGGCACATGCATTGATAGCTTTGTCTGTCACACGTGCCATTATTCCTCACATTCTCTCTTGTAGAACAGCAAAGGATGCTTGGGATACACTTACCACTTTGTACCAGGCTAGGAATGAGGCTCGTGTTGCTTACCTCCGAAAACAGTTGGAGAGTGAGCACATGAATGAAGGTGATTCTATGGACAGTTTTCTTACAAAGATCAAAGACCTGAAGGAACAATTGATTTCTGCTGATGAGGTTATACCAGATAGCTCACTTGTGCAGACCGTTCTGAATGGTCTTCCTGATTCATATCAGAGTTTTGCCTCTACTCTTCGGTTGATGATGAAAGGCAATCCAAATGCCTTGTCATTTGAGGAATTAGTCTCTGTTCTGTTGCAGGAAGATCAATCTAGGCAGAACAGGTCCATTATGCGTGTTGCAGATCAAGCTTTCCTGGCTAGTCAAAAGGGCAAAGGAAAATGGAGCTCTTCTACTAGTAAGGAGAAATCTGCAAATGCTGCACAATCGAAGAACCAGGATAAAGATGAGAAGAAATCAGAAAAGCAGAAATTGTTCTACAAGTACTGTAAAGGAAAATTTGTGAAGGCTGTATTTTGGGCAAAATGCAGCGTTCTTCCTTTCCAAAAGATGGTTCAGTTCAGGTTACGCAGAAATTGCAGCTTGTACATAGTGATGTCTGTGGTCCTATGCAGACACCCTCTTTTGGAAATTACCTTTACTTCGTGACTTTCATTGATGATTTTTCCAGGCATGCATGGGTATATCCACTCAAAACAAAGTCCGAAGTGTTCATGTGCTTCAAACAGTTTTTGGTTTTGGCTGAAAATCTGTCAGCATGTAAAATGGGCACCCTCCGTTCTGATCGAGGGGGGGAATATATGTCTTCAGATTTTAATGCATTTCTGGCTGAACGTGGGATAAAACACCAGTGTACAGTGCCATATACACCTCAACAAAATGGAGTTGCTGAATGAAAGAACAGGTCACTCATGGAGATGGCGAGGTGCATGGTCAAAAGTCAGGCTTTACCACATAGTTTTTGGCTTGAGGCTGTCATGTGTGCAGCATATGTACTGAACAAGTGTCCCACTAAAGCGTTGCAGTCTATCACTCCATATGAGGCTTGGCATGACCGCAAGCCATCTGTTGCTCATCTGCGTGTTTTTGGTTGTTTGGCATATGCATTAGTGCCTGAACAACATCGTAGAAAATTGGATGATAAGGCAGTAAAATGTATTTTTGTTGGGTACAGTTCTGAAAGTAAAGGCTATCGTCTGTATCATCCACAGACTAAACGCATTCTGGTTAGCCGTGATGTTGTCTTTGTGGAAGATGCTATTCAGCCATTGCTTTCACGTACTAAGGAGACATCTAATAGCTCCAAAGACATGTATGATACTTTGATGCCTCTTTTTACAGGTGGACAGGCTAGTGCTGGTCCTAATGAGGCAGCTTCTCAGCCTTTGCAGGTTTCATATGATGATGTAGATCATTCCATTTCTGATGCAGATTTACATGATGCACTTGTTGATGAGAGAGTTGATATTGAGCAAGCAAAAACTATGCCAAAATGGCTGGTGCAGACTTTGCGTGACAGCAAATTAGATGCACCTTTGTCATATCGTACTCGTTCAGGCTCTCATAGTGCCTCCTTTGCATCAGATTGCTATGCTATGGTTGCATCTAGTCTCTGTGATGAGAATGAGCCTGTTTCTTTTGATGAAGCACAAAATTTAGAAAATTGGATGGCTGCTATGCAATCTGAATATGATGCTATAATGAAGAATGGTACATGGTCTTTATGTGACTTGCCTCCTAGCAAGAAGGCCATTGGCACTAAGTGGGTATACAAGCTGAAGCGTAAACCTGATGGTACAGTTGGCAGGTATAAGGCTAGGCTTGTTGCAAAGGGTTATGCACAAGAAAGAGGCATTGATTTTGAGACCTTTGCACCTACATGCCGTATGACTACTGTTCGGAGCATTTGTGCACTTGCAGCCCATCATGGTTGGAATGTACGTCAGTTGGACATTAAAACAACATTTCTGAATGGTGACTTGCATGAAGAAGTGTATGTTTTTTAGCCCCGTGGTTTTGTGCAGAAAGGGCATGAAAACCAGGTTTGCAGGTTAAAGAAGGCATTATATGGTTTAAAGCAAGCACCACGTGCTTGGTATGAGAAGATACATGCCTATCTAATTGCACATGGTTTTGAGAACAGTCCAACTGAAAGCACCTTATATGTTAAACGTGCTAATGATGTGCTTCTGATCATTGTTGTCTATGTTGATGACATGCTGCTCACTGGTCCTATTGAGACACATATTGCTGATTTTAAGGCTGATTTGCATGCCTCATTTGAGATGTCTGATTTGGGGCATTTGCATCACTATTTGGGCATTCAGTTTATGCACGTTGATGGTGGAATGGCTTTGTGTCAAACGAAATATATTGACACATTATTGTAGCGTTTTGGCCTTGAAGACTGTAAGCCTATTGCCACTCCTATGGAGACAGGTTTACGATTGAGTCTTCATGATGCTAGAGATGCATTTGATGTTGTTCTCTATCAACAGGCTGTTGGATGCTTGATTTACTTATGCATTACTCGGTCAGATATTCAGTTTGCTGTCTCACAGATGAGCAGGTTTATGCATTGCCCAGGAGTCACGCATTGGAAAGCGGTTAAGTGCATCTTTCGCTACTTGAGTGGTACTCGGCTACTTGGGTTGTTTTATCCCAAGGGGGGATCACTACCGCCAGATTTGCATGCTTTTTGTGACTCAGATTGGGCTGGTTGCTATGACACTTGTGTGTCCACCAGTGGTTTTTGCTTCATGCTTGGTAGCTCATGTATATCTTGGTTGAGCAAGAAGCAGCCTACTGTGGCCACTTCCAATTGTGAGGCTGAGTATAGGGCAGCTTTCACAGTGACTGTTGAGTGTGTGTGGCTCAGACGCCTTATGGCTGATTTGGGTGTTGGCCAGTCTTCTGCCACCACCATCTTCACTGACAGTTAGAGCGCATTGGCAGTTGCCAGGAACCCTGTGTTCCATGCTCGCACTAAGCACATTGAGATGCATTATCACTATGTCAGGGAGAGGTTCTCTGCTGGGGAGATCAGCTTGGCATATGTGCCCACGCAGGAGAACATTGCAGACCTTTTCACGAAGGCTCTGCCTAGGGAGAAGTTTGAAGCTTTCCGCAAAGCTTTGGGCTTACTTCCTTTTGTGGAGTGATTTCCACATAGCTTGGCACTTCCTTATACACGAGTGCCAACTCCTTGTTCACCGCATCACTCCCAGGGGGGATTTGTTGATATATTTAGGTAGTGATGTGTGTGAACACTCTAGGACCGTCGGGGCACTTTTTTCCCTCTTTAGGAGGTTTTTTTCCCCCGGCTTGTATATACGCCTATTGCCCTAATGGGCTACTTATCTTTGTACATTCTCTATTAATACATTCAGTATTGTGTGTTTGTGCTCCAAGCTTCTTCTTCTTCTTCCTTGTGCTGTTCGCGTGCTTCTGCAAACATCTATCTCCAACAAAAATGGTAGAAGGGTATTATCAATAATCAGTGGCTCAATTTTCCACTATTATCGAGTCTGCCACATAACTACCTACCCATAGAAGACTACATGGTCTGAACCATTAAATTTTGGCTATCGAGACATGCTAATGTACCAAATTTAATGATGAAATTCACAAATAAAATATTCCGCATGATACTTACAGTACTGAAGGTCTTCAAGCATGTGGACTATATTTTTTCAAATTTCATTGGCATTAATCAAGGAATGGATACACTCATTGTTTATCTTTTTGTTACACCAAGTAGATTAACTATTATGGGATATTACTTGTGATTAATGTTGTTGTCAAGACCCTACCTACAAATCTTTGAAGAAGCATTCTTTGCAAGATTTTTTGAAATGGACTCCGAGATTTTGTTGAAGATGTCAACAAACTTAAATGCCAGATTAGTAGCCTATGAGCTCAACTTCTTTGCTGACCATCATCAACCTCCACATGATGGCGTCAAATCCACTCAATGGAAGAAATTCATGATAAGAGAAGCAAACTTGCTTAATTAAACACAACAAAAGGTATATCAGACCTACATGTATGACCAAGAAAAGCCTATTGGGGATGACATAGTTGAGCAGGAGGGACATGTAGAGGGATAAATAAAAAAGAAGGTATTTCATTAATAATACCACACTTTACTGAAAGCCCCATAAGGGCATGCATCTAGTTGAAACAAGACAAGGAAAGAAAAGATACAAGCTGAAGAAATGCAAAAATTCCTCGAGGATGCAAAAAGAAGTAAAAATTGAACCTTTGAAGCATCACCCCCCGAGATGTGGATGCCATTTCAATCACTAGTGGCATATGTGACCAACAAAATGATATAGCATACCCTAATGAATGGAAGTAAAGAATTATGAAGGGAAGACAAAAGCATTGGACTAAGGCTTGGATAAGGTGATAAATGTTGATATATTTAGGTAGCAATGTGTGTAAACACACTAGGACTACCGGGGCACTTTTTCCCCTCTAGGAGGTTTTTTTTCCCTTGGCTTGTATATATGCCTATTACCTTAATGGGCTACTTATCTTTGTACATTCTCTTGATAATATGTTCAGTATTGTGTGCTATGCTCCAAGCTTCTTCTATGTCCTTGTGTTGTTTGCATGTTTCCGCATACCTAAAACTCCAACAGTTGGTATCAGAGCAAGTCGATGTTTCATCTAGGGCATCATCGACACCTCTCTGGTCATAGTCTCAGAGTTGCATGAAATTTGGTAAGCATACTCAGGGCGATTGGGAGTTTCAAAACAACTTCACTATGCGATGTCGAAATCGCGATCTGAGCTTGTTTTGGCCTCCAAAATGCACTATCATAGTGCCTATGCAGATAGTTTTGTCCTTTTGTGCCAAAGATATATATAGGTTTTGGTTCACCATTATGATCATCTCGAAGTCTACTACAGGTTTACCAGAACTTGACACGGTAGTTCTATTCAACTTTTTGTGATACAATTATTTTTCTACATCAGGGTATTTTAGTCAGTGGCCATGGCTTAAAGCAGTGATGTATTCCGTATGTTGTCTATTGAGGATAAGTTGGATGGTACCAATTACCCATTATGGGCCTATATGATGCATCATGTATTGGTTGCAAAAGGACTCTGGAATATTATGCAAGGTGTTGAAAAACATTATATTTCACCTATAAACAGATTTATTGAAGGTGATACAGATGGCAATGAAGATGGCAATATTCTTCATGTTCCTATTTGTGCTATGGTTCTTGCTACACCTACTGTAGAGAAAAATTGTTGGGATGGCACAGATGCCTAGGCACATGCATTGATACCCTTGTTTGTCAAATGTTTCATTATTCCTCACATTCACTGTTGCATAACATCAAAGGATGCTTGGGATACACTTTACCACTTTACACCAGGCAAGGAATGAGGCTCGTATTGCTTATTTTTGAAAACAGTTGGAGAGTGGGCACATGAATGAAGGAGATTCCATGGACAGTTTTTTGACAAAGGTCAAAGATTTGAAGGAGCAATTTGTTGAGGTTGTAGTAGTACTCCCAAGAATCACACCACCTTGCATGGAAGCAAGAAGGAAGACTCAAGATAGACTCTCCTCTCATCCAACCCTTCCTCCAACATGATCAAGCCATTGGCCATCAGCCCCATGCTATGCCACATGTTTGATAACATGGAGAGAAGGGTTTCAAGGATCCTTATCCATGTGCAAAATACAAGTAAGGCAACTACTCTAGTCACACAAAGGAGAGACATGCATGGGCACACACACACCTCACTCTCTCACAATCACAAGACAAGATACACAAATGTACAAAGCCTATGAGTAAAAGAGAGTATTCTTCCATTCAAAAGATATACACATGAGAGCACATCCAACCAAAAGCTCCCCTTTACAAAAATGAGGCTTTATGTATAAGCTTGGCTCTATTCCCCATGTGCTCCTTTCGACTAGTAAAAAAGGGAGCACATGCATAATTAACATATCTTTTTGATATCTTGCAAATATTCTCTCTAACTAACAAATCCCAAGAAAGGGCATGCATGGGATTTTTACGTGTGAGCTTCTATATATGTGAAAAATATGGATTTATTTAAGAGGCTTCCACACCATAGCATAACGGAAATATTAAAAAGTGCTTAAGAGAGTGTTCATATGGGCACATCTCCATTATACAAAAAGAGGTATTTTTTGAGTACTATAGGGGTGCCTATGCTCAAGAGAAAATGTGAGCAACTCCAATAAGCCAACACTTTCGCACCCCTAGACTTTGTTGCCCTCAACAAAGCTAGAGAAGAGGAACATACACAGTTGAATTGTTCCAAGTTGGAGTCTTCAAGTCTGCAAATCTTCTCGTCTACAAGTCTTCAAGTCTTCAAATCTTCAGGTCTTCAGGTTTGCAAGTCTACTAGTCTGCAAGTCTTCAACTCTTCAAGTCCTCAATGTTGAGCAACACAATCCCCTTGGGGGGCAGTCAGCCTTGCATACATCCCACCGTGCAGTCCTTTGTAGGACTGAAAATGCCTCCCCAGCGAGCTTCCAAAACCTGAAATTAACATACATGAAGCAAGTAGAATATTTCTAAAAAAGACATAGACAATAACATTTAGTCCAATTTTAGCTTCCACATCAGGGAGCATCAAGTCCTTCAAGACTTTCTCTTCTAGAGAAGTCCTCATGAAGATCTTTTCTCTGTGGTGTGTTTACTTCTCTAGCAGGTGTGTTAGATTTTGGACATACTCCTATAGAGAGCAGCCGCAAAATTACCATGGTTTGGCTTTAAGATCTTCATATTCCTGTAGAAGAAAAAATATCTACCCCATAAATAGTAATAGTTTTATAGTTCCCCTTATCTCAAAAATCATAAGTATGCCACAATCAACCCTATTGTGTTGTCAAAGAGGTGTAGATGTGACCCGTTTCATTGAAAAACATGAAATAAATGTTGCTCTTTTAGTACATTTAACAGGTGTGCAATGGCTTATGCTTCTTGATTAGTGTATATCATTCTCACACAAAACATGATGTTGTATAATAACATAAGGAGTTTGTGTGTCAATGGGATAGTTATGCTCAGAAGCCCGGCCTATGGACCTAAAAAATATTCAAGAGTGTAGTCAAGCATTTACCTTAAAAAACCCTAAGGCAAGCATACATCGCAAATATCTTAAGAATGAAGCCTTAAGTTCTTGAACAATCAACCACCAGTTGTGTATGTATGTAACCACTAACCCTTTTTAAGTCAAAAGTGCTTTTGCAGAAATGATATCTTGTGTGCATGTGTGACTTATTGTAATGAAACATAACAGATGTAAGTCTGATTTAATGTTTCCTACCCATACATCTTAGCAAACAGAAAAGCATTTAGTGCATCATTTCTTCCCTTGTTATATCAATCTAATTAGTTCAATGACCAGGACTAGAGTTGTCCCTAAACATAAAATAGAAGTGAAGGCTTGGCCCTAAAAACCAAGCAAGAACTACCTGTTAACTCAATCATTGCTCCTTGGGTTCCAATTCCAAGCTCCATGCTTCAAGCATCAATGTTTGGTGTGTCGTGAGTCATCTCAAGCTTCCATCTTTTAGAGAGCTCCTGGAAAACCAAAGTGAATGCTACACAACCTACCTTTTTCACTTGTAGTATGGAAATAATGCACTAAGACAGTCAAATAGTTCAATAAACTCAAGTGGTGATTTTAGAAAAGCTTGATGACTGAGTGACCTTTAGATGCCCATGCCAAAGGTGACTTTGATATGCATAATATGTCAACATCTCAGTGCCACAAAGCTTGCAATGTTTCCGCACACATACATGGAAGACAAAACATGTACCAAGTTGATCCCTTTGTCATCCTTTGTCAGACAGTCTTCTCAACAACATCCGAGTCACCTTCTTCATATTGTAGCTAAGTGATGGGAGGGTGTGGTCACAATCTTATGGAATCACAAAGCCAAGTGCAAGTTTTAAGTAGTCAAGGAGAAACCTTTCAACATTATCATGTGAGTAGCTTGAGACCACCAATGTCCAAGTGTACCTATAATATGCAATCAAAAAGTCATACAATCCTTTAACAAATACTTCCATAGCACCAATCCTATTCCTAGCCTTTTCGATGATGGTAAGATGGATGGACTCAATCCCAAGCATAGGGCAGTCACATACCTCAATCAAATGACACATCGGTGCAGAACATAAGTGAATAAACTTAGCCAAAGAGAACGTCATATAGAGCAAGCAAGTACATATCCCCTTGAATACCATAGAGTAGGCAATGCAAAAAATGCAGCTCTCTTTCATACAGTGACAACTCAATCAGTTACCCTTAACTAGGAAATAATTTAATGCAACATCTCATTCACCTCTTATATGACCAACAAATTTTCAATCCCCAAACAAGCAATCATTTACCCTTAACTAGGAAAGAATTTAATGCAACATCTCATTCACCTGTTGTATGACCAACAAATTTTCGATCCTCATGACATAAAAGTGAATGTTGGGTACTCAAATGTCAACAATGTTGACTATGTGATCTTACCATTTGTCATCATTTATATCGGAGAAAACACAGTGAGACAATATCTGTGACAACGAGTCATACCCTTGCAAGACCTTTACAAATCCTTTAGGTGATCAACTAGCACCTATAACCTGCTCATGTCTAAGGTGAATTCAATTGAGCGCATGCATATGATGCCAAATCCTAAGTGTAGAATAGTGCCATGGATCCTCCAATGTCTGAATACACCTAGGTTAAAGACAAAACAGGTACCAAAATGGACCTTTTCCTGACGTGTGTTACTGGCACCGAGTCCTATGCCATGGTTTCAAGTAGACATCCATCATTAGCATGAACAAATAACCACTTAATTTTGAAGCCACACAAAGAAAGCTTGTCAACCATATAGCACACAATAAATACAAAAAATACACCAGTGTGGAAGTGTTGTGCAGGGTGCTAACTCCCACAAGGGAAAGAATCATGATTTGTCTGAGGTCAACACCTTACACCAAGCTTCAAAATCGTTATTTCTTCAAGATACTTTAATCAAAGAATTTAGGAAGCATAAAATTTGTTCCGAGGACAAGCACACAATTATGAACCTTTCGAAACAACAAAAAGAATTACAAAATCTATCAAGAAAGCAGAGGACATGATCACTTCACCTATTATTATCCTCTAGATCCAAAGTTTGACTATTGCTATGCGTATTTTGCATTTTAGACAATATTCTCAAGCAACACTCACAAAGAAGCAAAGCATACCATTCTCATAGCATCGCATAGTGGTCGACCATCTATCGTGTTTCACAAGCCTACAGGTCCTTACAAATTTCCTTGGAGCCAACCACATATATTTAGGTATCTTTCCAACCTACGTCAAGTATGGGATGATAGAGGGACACAACAGAAGGTTCAGAACAGCACCAAAAATTGGGATCGTTACTTCAAAAATAGAATCCATGATTATCAAGAAAGGCAGCTCCTCCCGATATATGTATATAACTGTTTGATGCAGTCTACACAAAGGAGAGATGATAGGTAGAAAGACCGGGGACGAAACCTTACCCCACCATGGGCAGTCATTCAAAGAGCGAGTGGTAAATTATATTAGGGTCCATCATGTGCATTATAGTTTGCATAGATATCAATTGGATGAATATCTTGATAGAGCCAAAGTCGACAACTGAATGAGTTGAAAGATAGCCCGAGATCATCAACTATCACCAAAGTTGAGAGAGACCCTTTCCTGGTGATGCCAATCTTCAGATGCCATGAGCGTTATATATCACAAGGCAGTGGGGAATATCTCGCCTTCAGTAGCAGCTGCCTTCGAAGTCAAAAGAGCAAAATCACAACCTTGCAACATCGAGTTGTCAGAAGGCACGGGGGTGTCACCATTTCCCCATTCCTATGTTGATTCCAAGAGGGAATGGTCAGAATGGAATTGGGGACAACAACCCCACCACTACACTCCACACAGAAGGTTCTAAGTTGAACAAGCCTTGAAAACACACATGGGGAAGCATCCATCCCATCATGAGGAAGCAAGCCCACACCAAAGTGCAAGAGCATACAAAACTTGGCTCGGGTAGTAGAGGATAAGTGAAAGGTTGCCATCAGACAAGCTCCAACCTTTACACACATGGGGTTCCTCAACTCGACCTGGTGCTTTTGACAGACAAGGAAGCACAACTCATGCGACCATGTAGGGTTTCCAAACTTGAACAAAGAGCAAGGGATGGTAGTTTCCCCTGACCCTCGACTGACGAAGAAGGTCTGTCCAGGTAGCACCACCATAGTAGCCGATAAGCGAGGTGTAGGGAGAGCCCATCTTGACTCTGAAATGTAGTCCATGAAGGTTTGAGAAGTCTGCTCCCACTGCGAAGAGAGACGCGCAGGGGAGCAACACTCCACCCTCAAGCAGACATTAAAGAGGAAGAAGGGGGACACTTAAGTGCTGACACTTAGGGAAAGAAAGGTAGATGGATGGAGGGAGAGTAATAGTTTTCCCAACCTTTGACACACATTGCTAGACCATGAAAGATTGCATGTGAGAGAGAGGGAGGAGGAAATAACTCCCCACCTTACCTACCGTGCATGCATCTTTAAGTCCTCATCCAACTCATTCATGCTAGGCTCATCTGACAGAGAGGACAAGAAGGTGGGAGAGAGAAGGCCTCCAACCTCCGAAGTTCAGGCCAAAATAATTTTGCAAAATCCAAATAAATCGAGATTTGTGTTGTTTTAGAGGAGAAAAGTCGTATAAATTTTTTGTTTTCTTTTTTTGTTGTTCTGCCACCGGATTTCACATGCGAACAAAACATTCCCTTGAGGTTTTCTTCAAAATTGAATTGAGGGAGGGAAACAAGAAGTATCACCCATCCCTCAACTCAGGGCAATCACTAAAAACAAGAAGTGATGGTAGCTAAAAGTGATGCCCACATATATGTATGTGGAAAAGTGTGTATGTGAGAGAGGGTGAGAGAGAAGGGGGTTAGGGGGTGTTTTTTTGTGCATCAAACAGAACTGAACTAAAACTACCCTACAAAACCAAGAAAATGGAGAGTTAATGGTTCAAAGGAAGGGGGTAAATGCCATGCAAGAACTCAATCCTACACAAATGAATAAAAAGATTGCAACACAATACTTTACCACATGTTCTTGAGCTCTCCAAGTGATGAAAGGTCGATCTCCTCGGCAACGGTGCCAAATAATGTTGAGGTTGTAGTAGTACTCCCAAGACCCACACCACCTTGCATGGAAGCAAGAAGGAAGGCTCAAGATAGACTCTCCTCTCATCCAACCCTACCTCTAACATGATCAAGCCGTTGGCCATCAGCCCCATGCTATGCCACATGCTTGATAACATGGAGAGAAGGGTATCAAGGATCCTTGTCCATGTGCAAAATACAAGTGCTCTATTTCCCATGTGCTCCTTTTGACTAGTCAAAAAGGGAGCACATGCATAACTAACATATCTTTTTGATATCTTGCAAATATTCTCTCTAACTAACAAATCCCAAGAAAGGGCATGTGTGGTATTTTTACGTGTTACCTTCTATATCTGTGAAAAATATGGATTTATTTAAGAGGCTTCCACACCATAGCATAAGGGAAATATTAAAAAGTTCTTAGGAGAGTGTTCATATGGGCACATCTCCATTATACAAAAAGAGGTATTTTTTGAGTACTAGAGGGGTGCCTATGCTCAAGAGAAAATGTCAACAACTCCAATAAGCCAACACAGTTGATATTTGTTGATGAAGCCTTGCCTAACAGTTCACTTGTGGAGACGGTTCTGAATGGTCTTCTAGATTCAATAGAGTTTTGCTTCTACTCTTTGATTGATGATGGAAGGCAATCCAAATGCCTTAAAATTTGAGGAGTTAGTCTCTCTTCTATTGCAAGAAGATCAGTCTAGGTAGAACAGGTCCATTATGTGTGTTGCAAATCAAGCTTTCCTAGCTAGTTAGAAGGGCAAAGGTAAATGGAGCCCTTCTACTAGTAAGCAAAAATCTGATAATTTTGCATAATCAAAGAAGGATGACAGAGAAGAGAGGAAAATAGAAAAGCAAATTTTTTTTTTCAAATATTGTAAAGGAAATGATCATGTCATAAAGAGTTGTCCAAAATTGGCAGCAAAGAAGAAAGAGGCTAGAATGGTTGTTGCAGAGGCCTTTACACCCAAAATAGAATTTGCTAATCTTGTATAGGATGAAGAATGGGCATTTACTATTGTTTACAGTTATGAGCCATCTTCAAATGAACAGTGTATGTCTGCAGTAGACTCAGATGTTTGGTACTTTGATAGTGGGGCAACCAAACATATTGCCTCATAGTGCAGTTTCTTCACTTCACTTGAGCCTGCCCCTATAGGGAATACTCTCACATGCACCAACAACTCTTCTTATCCTGGTATGGGAGTTGGTAGGATCATTCTAACTATTGTTGATGGTAGTTCTTTTACATTGACATATGCTTTATTTGTGCAAGGTATCAAGAAAAATCTGTTACCAGTTTCAGCATTAGCCAAGATTAGCTTGGTTGTGAAATTTGTTGATAACAGATGTACAATTCATGATCTGTCAAATGGTGACATCATTATTGCTTCTGGCATTTTATGTCGTATGCTATATAATATCATAGATTATGCAAAATCTATGAATGATTTAGCATGTGCAATTCAAGATTCTTAGGCTATGTTAGATGCAAAGCTTTGGCAGAATTTTGCTAGTTTGCATGCCTATAGAAATATGAAATGGTTTCTTCTTTGCCCAAACTTGAGGCACCTGGTAAACATGTATGTTAAGGTTATATTTTGCACAAAATACAACGTCCCTCCTTCCCAAAGATGGTTTGGTTCGAGGTACTAAAAAATCGTAGTTTTTTCACAGTGATGTTTGTGGTCCTAAGTAGACACCTTCTTTTGGGAACTATCTTTACTTCATGACTTTCATTGATGATTGTTCCAGGCATGCATCAGTATATCCATTGAAAGCAAAGTCCGAAGTGTGTCTGTGATTCAAACAATTTTTGGTTTTGGCTGAAATTTTGTTAGCATGTAAAATGGGCACCCACCATTTTGATTGAGGGGGGGAATATATGTCTTTTGATTTTATGCATTTCAGGCTGAGTGTGGGATAAAACATCAATGTACACTGTCGCATACACCTCAACAGAATGGAGTTGCTAAAAGGAAGAAGAGGCCACTCATGGAGATGGTGAGATGTATGGTCAAGAGTTAGGCTTTACCACAAAGTTTCTAGCTTGAGGTTGTTATGTCTGCAGCATATGTACTTAATAGGTGTGCCACTAAAGCATTGCATTCTATCACTCCATATGATTTTTGGCATGGTCGTAATCCATCTGTTGCTCACCTGCATGTTTTGGTTGTCTAGCATATGCATTAATGCATGAGCAAAAATGGAAGAAACTGGATGATAGAGTAGTGAAATGTATTTTTTGTTGGGTATAGTTCTGAAAGCAAAGGCTATCATATATATCATCCATAGAATAAACGCATTTAGGTTAGCTATGATGTTGTTTTTGTGGAAGATGTTATTCATCCATTACTTTCATGTACTAAGGAGACATCAGTTAGCTCCAAAGACATGTATGATCCTTTGCTGCCTCTTTTTACAGGTGGACACTCTAGTGTTGGTGCTAATGAGGCAACTTCTCAACCTTTTCACGTTTCATGTGATCATGCAGATCATTCCATTTTTTATGCAGATTTACATGATGCACTTGTTCATGAGAGAATTGATATTGAGGAGGCAAAAAGTATGCCAAAATTACTAGTGCAAACTTTGCATGATAGCAACTGAGATGCATCTCTATTAAATCATACTCATTCAGGATCTCATAGTGCTTCTTTTGCATCAAATTGCTATGCTCGTGCTGCCTCAAGTATTTGTGATGAGAATGAGCTAGTTTCATTTGATGACACACAAAATTTAGAAAATTGGATGGCTACTATGCAGATGCTATATGAAAAATGGTACTTGGTCTTTATGTGAATTGCCTCCTAGCAAGAAGGCCATTGGCACTAGGTGGGTATACAAGCTAAAGTGTAATCCTGATGGGACAATTGACAAGTATAAGGTTAGGCTTGTTGCAAAGAGTTATGTTCAAGAAAGAGCCAGTGATTTTGATGAGACCTTTGCACCTACATGCAGAATGACTACTGTTTGTAGTATCTTTGCACTTGTAGCTCGTCATGGTTGGAAATAGAATGTACATCAGTTGGACACTAAAACTGCATTTTTGAATGGTGACTTGCATGAAGAATTGTATGTTTTTCAGCCCCGTGGCTTTGTGCAAAAAGGGCATGAAAAATCAAGTGTGCATGTTGAAAAAGGCATTATATGGTATGAAGCAAGCACCACGTGCTTGGTATAAGAAAATACATGCCTACCTGATTGCACATGGTTTTGAGAACATTCCAACTAAGAGCACCTTATATGTTAAGCATGCAAATGATGTGCTTCTTATCATTCTTGTCTATGTTGATGACATGCTCCTCATTGGTCCTCATGAGAAGCATATTGTTGATTTTAAGGCTGATTTGCATGCCTCATTTGAGATGTCACATTTTGGGGCATTCACATCATTATTTGGGCATTCAGTTTATGCAAGTTGATGGAAAAATAGCTTTGTGTCAAACAAAATATATTGACACATTATTGCACCATTTTGGCCTTGAAGATTGTAAACATATTGCCACTCCTATGGAGACTTGTTTACAGTTGAGTCTTCATGATGCTGGAGATGCATTTGGGGTTGTTCTCTATCAACATGTTGTTGGATGCTTGATTTACTTATGCATTACTCGGCTAGATATTCAGTGTGTTGTCTCACAGATGAGCAATTTTATACATTGCCTAGGTGTCCAACATTGGGAGGTGATTAACCACATCTTTCACTACTTGAGTTTACCCAGTTACTTGGATTATGTTATCCCAAGGGGGATCACTACCACCAGATTTACATGCTTGGATGGTTTCTATGACATTCATGTGTCCATTAGTGGCTTTTTCTTCATGCTAGGTAGCTCGTGTATATCTTGGTTGAGCAAGAAGCAGCCTACTATGGCCACTTCCAATTGTGAGGTTGAGTATAGGGTAGTTTTCACAGAGACTATTGAGTGTGTGTGGCTCAGATGCCTTATGGTTTATTTGGGTGTGGGTTAGTCTTTTGCCACCACCATCTTCAGTGATAGTGAGAGCACATTTGCAGTTGCAAGTAACCCTATGTTCCATGCTCACACTAAGCACATTAAGGTGCACTATCATTACGTCGGGGAGAGGTTCTCTACTGGAGAGATTAGCTTGGTATATATGCCCACATAGGAGAACATTGTAGACCTTTTCACAAAGGCTCTGCGTAGGAAAAAGTTTGAAGCTTTCCACAAAGCTTTGGGCTTACTTCCTTTTATGGATTGATTCTACATAGATTGGCACTTCCTTATACATGAGTGTCAGCTCCTTGTTCACCGAATCACTCACGGTGGGGTTTGTTGATATATTTAGGCAGTGATGTGCATGAGCACACTAGGACAATAGGGCAACTTTTTCCCTCTTGAGGAGGTTTTTTCCCTCGTCTTGTATATATGCCTATTACCCTAATGGGCTACTTGTCTTTGTATGTTCTCTTGGTAATACATGCAATATTGTGTGTTGTGCTCCAAGCTTTTTCTACTTGCTTGTGTTGTTCGCATGCTTCCCCATACCTGAAACTCCAACAATAAATAGCCTCTAAGTCTTGAATGCTTCCTTGACCATTGAGTGTGTAATCAAGAAGATTCATCTGTGGAGGAATAAATTGGTGAGTGGCGAAGGAGGACAGCAAGCCCCATTATCATATGTATCCCAGCTTCAACTACTTGTTGTGCATCACAAAAACCCAAATGAAGTCTATCAAGGGAAAATAGAGACTAAGAGGGGGAGAGTGTTGCAGAAGACTAAACATAAGAGAGAGTTGAAAGCATAAGAAAGAAGAGAAGAAAAGTAGGCCCCCAAAATTTTCAAGAAACGGCTCACTTCCTTTTCCTAAAACCCATTGTAAAACATTGAAAAGCTTTGTAAATGCTTTAGAGGAGTCCTCTACATGCATGAATCTTGAAGATTGTAATACTACCCTTATACAATAGTAGGAACTTAGTGATTTTTAGAGAACGTTTTGGTCTCTTGTGTGGAAGGATCAAAATTAGGGCACATCTTCTTGCCTGTGTAGCTTTTTCTTCATGAGATTTTTGTTGGTGCAAGACAAGCCTACACACATTGGCTTAGAACCTTGGACTCTTTGAAGATTAACATGGATAAAGGATTATCAAGGCTTCACTTAAAGCAAGGCTCATATGAACATATGCTTATATGTTCTTACCTCTTTACCCCTTGTAAAAGTCTAAGTGACTTGTCATTTGTTTGTAATCACTTGAAGCCATCCACCTACCTCATTAGTCGTGGAAATTTGAATGTTGAGATTGAGAGAATATCTCCCTACTTTTAGAGGAGAGATTCAAGGGAGCCTAAGTTTGAATTTCAAATTCAAATGAAGAACAAACTCCTATAAAAGATGAAGTAAAAAGTCGCGGGTTCATACTCTTACTCTAGCTCACTCCCCGAGGCATTTGATCATTGTAACTCATTGTGTGTGAGTGCTACTTCATAGCCAACACCACAATACCTCATTTAGCTGTGCTTGTCAAGCTAATGAGATTGTACAAACACATTTATCAATAGAAGTATACATTCATCATCTCTGTTTTGTCTGAGCTTCTTACTCCAAGTCTGTCAACTTCAAAGGAGCATATCTCAGGATCTACTGAACCAAAGCAAGTGATCTATAGCTCATTGGAACCAGCTCAAGGTCTACTACAAGCATACAAAATCTCAGAGGATTTCATTCAGCCAATTGGGAGAAATCACAGTCGAGGCAGTCACTGGTATTTTTCTGTGTAGTCCCTAAAAAGTCGGGGGTGTCTCTGATTTTGCTAAAGATCATTCTCAGTGTATAGTTTGTCAATTGGAGTGATTTAACTTGCTAATGGTAGCTTGTTAAGTTAATTTAATACTCCCAGAAGGAATTAATCCAATTGTAAGTGTGCTGGCCACACTGAGCTTAAGACTGAGCAGGTGTCATTACACGAATAGAAAGTTTTTTGGATTTGTGAAGGTTCAAAATCAACTGTTTTGATTTGGTCATTACACAATCATTTTGTAAAGCACATATATAGTTTCTTGGTGTCATTTGGAAGCTCAAGGAGTCTCCTAAGTATATCTGAAGAGAAAGGAGGGCAGGTGTGAAGCAGGATTTGCAGCACCAACTGATTTCGTGAGTGCATCCATCCATCACTCTCAACAGTGGTATCAGAGCAAAGAAGGTAAACATGGGTGATGGTTTCCCTTCCTTCATTGACAAATTGGACAGAAACAATTATCAAGCTTGGTCATTAAGAATGAAGACCTATCTACAAGGGAGAAGTCTATTTGGATACATATCAGGAGATGAGGAGTTGCCCTCATTCAAGACTAGAGGACTACCTACAAAGGATGAACATGAAAGACTCAACCAATGGTGTGCAAAGGATGCTTTGGCAAGGTCTTATCTCTTAAACTCTATATCTGACTTTCTTTTACCTCATGTAAGGAACTGTAAGACTTCCCAAGAGACTTGGGAAACCTTGTCAAACTATTTTTCTTCCAATACAAGGGCTAGGAAGAACCAATTATGGATTGAGTTCACAACCCTTAGGAAGCAGCCCAAGCAATCAGTCTCAGAGTATGTGACAAAGATCAAAGATGTGGCAGACCAACTAGCAAGCATTGGAGAGGAAATTGAAGAGGAGCAAATAGTCAGGCAAGTGACAAATGGACTCAAGGCAGATGATAAGTGGGAAAGTTTCACCACTGCAATGGACCTCTACATGGACATGCATACCCCTGATCTCACAACACTCATGGGCCAACTATTTACACATGAAGCAAAGTTCACCAAGGCTGGAGATCAATCAAAAGGTAATAACCCCTCTGCTCTCTATACTGATAAGAAAGTTAAAGATAAAGGCAAGAAGAAAAAGGATGAAGAAGGCTCTACCTCTCAAGCTAATTATGCAGGGAGAGGTAGGTCATCTAGAGGAAGAGGCAGAGGAGGTAAGTCAGGTAGGGGGAGACCCTACAACTCATCACCATGCAACATCTGTGGATTGTCCAATCATACCACAGATGAATGCTACAAGAACTACAAAAATCAGAGAGGAAGAGGCTACTCAAGAGGTGGATACTCTCAAGGGAGAGGCAGATTCAACCAACATCAAAGCTACAATGGATACAACAACCAATACAACAACAACTACAACAACAACCACAATGGAAACTACCAAGGTGGATTCAGAAATAGAAGAGACTACAACAACTACACAGAGGAGCAAGATGACTCCTTATTGATCATGAATATGACCTCCAAGATAGGTACAAATGATGATCATTTATTTTACATTGACTCAGGGTGTTCTAACCATGTAGCTGGCAATGTGGCACTACTTTCTGATTTGGAAGAGCCCAAGGGCAAACATCAGGTACAAACAGGTGATGACACTAAACACTCTGTTGTCAAAATTGGAAATGTGAAGACATGTGATGGTAATCAGAACCTATTAAGCAGAGTACTCTATGTACCAACAATAACTAAGAATTTAATGAGTGTTGGTCAGATTGTGGAGAAAGGTTTGCAGGTGAGATTCACACAACATGGAGCATATGTGGAGGACCCAAAACAAGGATTTAGAAGGATAGCCAAAGGGGAGAAATCAGGTAGATTATTTACATTTGAGCTAGAAGATACAAAAAACATTGCTTTGTATAATTACAAGGATCAGACACTTTCAGAGTCAGAGATATGGCATAAAAGATTAGGGCACATAGGAGAAAGAACTCTTAAGCAAATGTGCAGGGATCAATGTGTGCTTGGGATACCTAATGTATCCAAGCAACACATGATTTACAAATGTGGATCATGTCAATTTGGTAAGTCTCACAGATTACCTTACTCAAGGAAAGGTTTCATGCATGAAGACTACCTAGACTTGGTACACACAGATGTTTGGGGACCTAGCAAGGACCCTTCCATTTCTGGTTCAAGATATTATGTGTCCTTCATTGATGACTATAGTAGGTGGACCATTTTATACTTTATGAAGCATAAAGATGAAGTGTTTAATTGTTTCAAGAGGTATCTTGCACTTGTTGAGAATCAAACAGGTAGAAGCTTGAAGAGACTAAGGTCAGATGGTGGAGGAGAGTACTTCTCCAATGAGTTTGAAGATTTCTTGCAGGAAAGAGGCATCAAGAGGGAGATCACTACAAGGTACTCACCTGAACAAAATGGGGTAGCAGAAAGAAGGAATAGACTAATAGTAGAAACAGCTAGGTCTATGCTTAATGAGAAAAAGTTGCCAAATTACTTATGGGCAGAGAGTGTATCCACTGCCACTTATCTCATCAATAGGTTGCCATCCAAATCACTTGATGGCATGACACCATATGAAGCTTGGCATGGTAAGAGACCCTCTCTGGATCATTGCAAAATCTTTGGTTGTGTAGCATATGTGCATATTCCCTCACAGGTAAGAGGAAAGCTAGATCCAAAGGCTGAAAAATGTATCTTCATTGGTTATGATTTGAACCAAAAGGGATACAGATTCTACAACCCCACAAACAAAGGGTTCAAGGTAAGCAGAGATGTCATATTTGATGAGAATGACTCATGGTATGAGAATGAATGCAGGAAAGTGAGTCTACCCTATGACATGGAGGAAGATTTTCCAAACCTTACCAAGGAAGAGCCAACTCAGCAAGAAGATTCAAGCTCAGATGATGATACAATAAATCTTGAAGAGTTCAAAGCTTGGAAATCCAAAGGAAAGATGAAGATGAAGCAATTAGAGGATAAGCCAGAAACTTCTACTCAAGCAATGAGGAGATCTCAGAGAGAGAAGAAGAAGCCTATCAGATTTGGGTATGACACATCACTTGTAACTAAACATTCTGTATATCTTGCAAAAGACTTGTTGAATGAAGAACCAGGTACCTATGAAGAAGCAATTACAAAGCCAGAATGGAGAGAAGCCATGGATGAGGAGATAGAAGCTCTCAAGGAAAGTGATACTTGGGACTTGGTACCCAAGAAGGATTCTATGAAGGTAATAGGATCCAGATGGATCTACAAATTAAAGAAGAATTCAGATGGAACAATTAACAGGTACAAAGCTAGGTTGGTAGCCAAGGGTTTTGCACAAACCCAAGGCATTGATTATGAGGAGACATTTTCTCCTGTGGCCAAGATGCCAACTATCAGAGTTTTGGTGAGTGTAGCTGCATCCAAGAATTGGAACATGTACCAATTGGATGTGAAGAATGCATTCTTGAATGGATGGATATCTGAAGAAGTCTACATGTCACAACCACCTGGCTATGAAGATCCAAAAAAGGTACATTATGTTTGTAAATTGAAGAAGGCTCTGTATGGTTTGAAGCAGGCACCTAGAGCATGGAACTACAGATTGACCACCTACCTCCTAGACCAAGGATTTGTGATGAGCAAAGTAGACACTTCTCTATTCATAAAGAGAAGTAGTACAGAGGTAATCTACTTATGTGTCTATGTAGATGACATCATCATTACAGGCAATGATGTCAATGGGATTAGACACATCAAAGGACAGATGATGAAATAATTCAAGATTAGTGATCTTGGATTACTAAAATATTTCCTAGGTCTTGAATTGATCTACACAAATTCAGGTATCTACATCACTCAAAAGAAGTATGTACAGGATATGGTCAAGAAGTTTGGTTTGCAGGATGCTAAGGTATCTACTACTCCAATGGAGGTTAACCAAAAGCTAAGTGCTCATGAAGGAGAAGAAATCAAAGACATTACAGGATACCAAAGTATGGTGGGTAGTTTGAATTATGCTACCTTGACAAGAATTGACATAGCATATGGAGTAAGTGTGCTTAGTCAATTCATGCACAAACCAAGGATACCTCACCTAGAGGCAGCTAAGAAGATCTTGAAGTACCTCAAGGGAACTCAAAGTCATGGTTTGTATTTTCCTTATACATCAGATATTGACATAAAAGTTTACTCAGATACAGATTGGGCAGGATGCAAGGATGATAGGAGAAGCACCTCAGGATATATTTGTTTTGCAGGAGATAAGCCTATCTCTTGGTCAGCTAAGAAGCAACCTATAGTGGCATTGTCATCCACTGAAGCAGAGTATAGAGGGCTTGCCAATGCCACTCAAGAAGCTATCTGGTTGAAGCTTCTATATAAAGAGTTAGGTCTATTCACAAGACCACCTATTATCTTTGGAGACAACACTAGCTCTCTTCACCTTGCAGCAAATCCAATTTATCATGCCAGAACAAAACACATAGAGGTTCATTACCACTATGTGAGAGAGAAATTGCTAAGTAAAGATATACAATTGACATATGTATCTACTAATATGCAATGTGCAGATTTACTTACAAAGGCATTGGATGGAAACAAGTTATGCAGATTCAAATCTATGATTGGATTGCAGGAAGTAATTGAAGAATGAAGAAGAAGACTTAAGCCAAAGTGTTTGGCTTGAGGGGGAGCTGTTGGTGCAAGACAAGCCTACACACATTGGCTTAGAACCTTGGACTCTTTGAAGATTAACATGGATAAAGGATTATCAAGGCTTCACTTAAAGCAAGGCTCATATGAACATATGCTTATATGTACTTACCTCTTTACCCCTTGTAAAAGTCTAAGTGACTTGTCATTTGTTTGTAATCACTTGAAGCCATCCACCTACCTCATTAGTCGTGGAAATTTGAATGTTGAGATTGAGAGAATATCTCCCTACTTTTAGAGGAGAGATTCAAGGGAGCCTAAGTTTGAATTTCAAATTCAAATGAAGAACAAACTCCTATAAAAGATGAAGTAAAAAGTCGCGGGTTCATACTCTTACTCTAGCTCACTCCCCGAGGCATTTGATCATTGTAACTCATTGTGTGTGAGTGCTACTTCATAGCCAACACCACAATACCTCATTTAGCTGTGCTTGTCATGCTAATGAGATTGTACAAACACATTTATCAATAGAAGTATACATTCATCATCTCTGTTTTGTCTGAGCTTCTTACTCCAAGTCTGTCAACTTCAAAGGAGCATATCTCAGGATCTACTGAACCAAATCAAGTGATCTATAGCTCATTGGAACCAGCTCAAGGTCTACTACAAGCATACAAAATCTCAGAGGATTTCATTCAGCCAATTGGGAGAAATCACAGTCGAGGCAGTCACTGGTATTTTTCTGTGTAGTCCCTAAAAAGTCGGGGGTGTCTCTGATTTTGCTAAAGATCATTCTCAGTGTATAGTTTGTCAATTGGAGTGATTTAACTTGCTAATGGTAGCTTGTTAAGTTAATTTAATACTCCCAGAAGGAATTAATCCAATTGTAAGTGTGCTGGCCACACTGAGCTTAAGACTGAGCAGGTGTCATTACAGGAATAGAAAGTTTTTTGGATTTGTGAAGGTTCAAAATCATCTGTTTTGATTTGGTCATTACACAATCATTTTGTAAAGCACATATATAGTTTCTTGGTGTCATTTGGAAGCTCAAGGAGTCTCCTAAGTATATCTGAAGAGAAAGGAGGGCAGGTGTGAAGCAGGATTTGCAGCACCAACTGATTTCCTGAGTGCATCCATCCATCACTCTCAACAATTTTGTGTGTGCTTAAGCTATGAAATGTGTGTCTAGAGGTGTTGTCTACCCCTTGCCCATTTGTTTTTGTTGCTATTGTGTGTGTGAAGTGTAGGAAGTCTTAGAGTGAGACTAGATGATTCTTGTCACTCTGTTTTTTTGCCATAACTTGAATTATAGGGATTTGATTAGGTTAAGCACATGACCATTGGATGCCTCTCATTGAGAGCTTCAAAACGAACCTTCTATTGAATGTATTTGAGTATCAAAGTTGGTAAATATCACCTGATTTGTGTCTACTATTGCATCAACCATCATGATACATGCTTAGGTGTAAGAGTTGTCATGTGAGGTGGATGTTCCCTATTTACATGCATTACTTGTCCCCTTTCCACACTAACCATCATTTAAGCACATGTTTCCATGCACTTGATTGGGTCAGGCTCTCGGCTTAATAATTTAATGTGTGTATTAAACTACCACTATATGCATTTGTTGGATGATTGAGGTATAATCTCTTTCGTCACGGCTCCCTAAGACCTTGTGAGTCTAATATTGATATATTTTGGTAGTGATGTGTGTTCACATACTAGAACTACCGTGGCACTTTTTTCCCTCTTTAGGAGGTTTTTGCCCCAGCTCATATATACGCCTATAACCCTAATGGGTCACTTATCATTTTATATTCTCTTGGTAATACATTGAATATTGTGTGTTGTGATCCAAGCTTCTTCTTCTTCTTTGTGATGTTTGTATGATTCTAGAGACCTCAAACTCCAGCAATTGTTATCAGAGTAGTTCACGCATCATCAACACCCCTCCAATCGCAGTCTCAGAATCACACAAAAATTGGTGAGCATACTCAAGGTCATTAGGATTTCAAAACTGCTTTGCTCTATCGTATTGAAATCACGATTTGAGCTCTTTTCAACCTCCGAATGCACTCTCATAGCACTTGTGTAGGAAGTTTTGTCTTTTTTTTGCCAAACATATATAGACGTTTTGGTTCAACAATACAAGCATCTCAAACTCTGTTACAAATCTAGCAGAGCTCGACAAGGTAGTTTTGTTCAACTTTTTGAGATATAGTCATTTTTCTACATTATGGTATTTTAGTCAATGGCCATGGCGGAAAGCAATGATGTATTTTGTATGTTGGCTATTGAGGATAGATTGGATGGTACTAATTACCCATTATGGACATATATGATGTGTTATGTATTGGTTGCAAAAGGATTTTGGAATATTGTGCAGGGTGTTGAAAAACATCCTATTACACCTGCAAATACAATTATCAAAGGTGATGTAGATGGCATTGAAGATGAAAATCTTCAAATTCTTGTTCATGCTCTGGTTCCTACTGCACCTACTATAGAGCAACTTCATTGGGATGGCAGAGGTGCTCAAGTATATGCATTGATAGCTTTTTCTATCAAACATGCCATTATTCTTCACATTCACTCTTGCAAAATAGCAAAGGATGCTTGGGATACACTTATCAAGCAAGAAATGAGGCTCATGTTGCTTACCTCCAAAAATAGTTGGAGAGTGCGCACATGAATGAAGGAGATTCCATGGATAGTTTTTTGACAAAGATCAAAGATTTGAAGGAGCAATTGATTTCTACTGATGAAGTCTTACCTGATAGTTCACTTGTGCAAATTGTTCTTAATGGTTTTCCATATTGATATCAGAGTTTTGTTTCTACTCTTCGGTTGATGATGATGAAAGGCAAACAAAATGGCTTAACATTCGAGGAAGTTGTCTCTCTTTTGTTGCATAAAGATCATTCTAGATAGAATAGATCAATCATGTGTGTTGTAGATCAAGCTTTCTTAGCTCGTCAGAAGGCCAAGGGAAAATGGAACTCATCTACTAGCAAGCAAAAATATACTAATGTTGCACAATCAAAGAAGGAAGACAAAGATGAGAAGAAATCAGAAAAGCAAAAATTGTTTTGCAAGTACTTTAAAGCAAATGATCATGTCATAAAGAGTTGTCCCAAATTGGCTACAAAAGAGGCAAAGAGGAAAGAGGTAGGAATGGTGGCTGCAAGGGTTGTACCTGTTGGTGTAAATTGCAAGCCTACACATTTGGCTCAAAGGATGCATTAAAGTCTACACATACATGAAGAAGCATAGGAACATATTCTAGTGGCTAATTACCACTTTATCTCATTGTAAAAGTCAAATTGACTTGGAATCTTTTGTAATCACCTACCAAAGTGAGTCGTGGAAAAAGTAGCTCATTTGATTGAAGGAATATCTCCAAGCATTTAGGAGCTTGATCATAGGGAGCCAAAATTTGAATTTGAATTCAAATCTTTGCTCATTACATATAAAAAGAGAACATGAAAAGTCGTGAAAAAGAGAGATCATTCCCGAGCCTCATTCTACTGATTTTGAGTGTGTGTGAGGACTATACCATAGCCTACACCTCTCTACACCATTAGGCAATGTTATTCATGCCAATGGGATTGTATACAAGTGTTAATTAATAGATACATTTACATCTTTAATCTTTGAGTTCTCTGTTAGTCTACTCAAAAGTCTATCAACTTGTCAAGGGCATATCTCGGCCACTTCTTCACCAAATCAAGTGATTCAAGGCTTGTTGGATTCAGCTCAAAGTCATCTACATAATGTCAAAGTTTGAAGTGATTCTATTTAGCCATTTCAGAGAAATCTGCATCGAGGTGAACTCTGGTCATCTTCTGCTACAATCCTAAAAAGTCGGGGGTATAGCTAAACTTGCTAAATTGATTTCTCTTAGCATAGTTTATCTTTTCACATCATTCCACTTGCAAATGGTAGATTACTAAGCTAGTTAAATACCCCTAGAAGGAATTTTATCAATTTCTATTGTGCTTATCACACTGAGCAAAACATTTAGCAGGTGCCAAGACATAAATAGAAGGTTTTCTTGAGTTTGTGAACTTCAAAGTTATCTGTTTTGGTCCAATCATTACACACATCACTTCCAAAGTACATAGGCCATTTTTTGGTGTTATTGGAAAGCTAAGGAGGTCTACTTATCAACTCTGAAGCAAAAGAGGGCTGGTACAAAGCAGGTTTAGCAGTACCTACTCAGTCTCTTGGAGCATCCATCCATCTATCCCAATAGTGGTATCAGAGCAATAGAGGTAAAATGGGAGATGGTTTTCCTTCATTTATTGATAAATTGGACAGGACCAACTATCAAGCTTGGTCTCTAAGGATGAAGACCCACTTACAAGGAAGGAGTCTCTATGGATACATCTCAGGAGATGAGGAATCGCCCTCATTCAAAGCAAGAGGATTACCAACCAAGGAAGAACAAGAAAAACTCAACACATGGTGTGCTAAGGATGCATTGGCAAGGTCATATTTACTCAACTCTACCTCTGACTTTCTTTTGCCACATATCAGAAATTGTAAGACATCCCAAGAAACTTGGGAAACCTTGTCATCATACTTTTCCTCCAATACAAGGGCTAGGAAAAATCAGTTGTGGATTGAATTCACAACGCTACTGAAGCAACCTAAGCAAGCTGTTTCAGAATTTGTGACCAAGATCAAAGATGTTGCAGATCAGTTAGCAAGTATAGGAGAAGAGATTGAAGAAGAACAAATTGTGAGGCAAGTGATCAATGGAATCAAGGTTGATGACAAATGGGAAAGCTTCACCAATGCAATGGATCTCTACATGGACATGCACACTCCAGATCTTACAACTCTCATGGGACAACTATTTACACATGAAGCAAAGCTCACAAAGAATGGAGATACATCCAAAGGTAATAACTCTTCTGCCCTATACACTGATAAGAAGTCTAAGGATAAAGGCAAGAGCAAGAAGATGGAAGATGAAGGCTCTACCTCCCAAGCCAACTATGCAGGGAGAGGTAGATCTTCAAGAGGAAGGGGCAGAGGAGGTAAGCAAGGGGGAGACCCTACAACTCATCACCATGCAACATTTGTGGTTTATCAAATCATACTACATATGAGTATTTCAGGAATTACAAAAATCAGAGAGGAAGAGGCTACCAAAGAGGTGGATACTCACAGTCAAGAGGAAGGTTCAACCATCACCAAGGCCACAACAACAATTACAACAACAATTACAATAACAATTACAATGGCAACTACCAAGGAGGATTCAAAACCAGAAAGGACTACAACAACTACACAGAGGAGCAGGATGACTCTCTTCTGATCATGAACATGACTTCAAAGTCAGGTACAAATGATGATCACCTATTCTACATTGATTCAGGGTGCTCAAATCATGTGGCTGGCAATGTGGCACTACTCTCTGATCTTGAGGAACCAAAAGGTAAACATCAAGTCCAAACAGGTGATGATACAAAGCATTCAATAGTTAAAGTTGGAAATGTTAAAACTTGTGATGGTAATCAGAATTTGTTGAGCAGGGTACTCTATGTACCAACCATTACCAAAAATTTGATGAGTGTTGGTCAGATTATGGAGAAAGGTTTGCAGGTCAGATTCAATCAATATGGAGCATATGTGGAGGACCCAAGACATGGGTTCAAGAGGATTGCTAAAGGAGAAAAATCAGGTAGACTTTTCACTTTTGAGTTGGAAGATACAAAGAATATTGCACTATACAGTTATAAAGATCAAACACTTTCAGAGCTTGAGATTTGGCACAAAATGTTAGGGCACATAGGAGAAAGAACCTTGAAACAAATGTGCAGGGACCAATGTGTGCTTGGGATACCTAAAAAATGCATTTTCATTGGGTATGATTTAAATAAAAAAGGTTACAGGTTTTATAATCCTACCAATAAGGGATTTATGGTAAGCAGAGATGTGATCTTTGATGAAAATGATTATTGGTATGAGAATGAATGCAGGAAGGTCAAACTACCCTATGATTTGGAAGAGGAATTTCCAAAACTTGCAAAGGAGGAACCTATTCAGAATGAAGCCTCAAGTTCAGATGATGAAGACACTATCAACCTTGAGGAATTCAAGGCCTGGAAGTCCAAGGGCAAAATGAAGATGAAGAAGCTTGAAGACATGCCTGAATCTTCAACTCAATCAATCAGAAGATCTCAAAGAGAAAGCAAGAAACCTATCAGATATGGGTATGATACATCTCTTGTTACTAAACATTCAGTTTATCTTGCCAAAGATTTGTCAAATGAAGAACCAGGTTCATATGAAGAAGCAATAACCAAATCAGAGTGGAAAGAAGCTATGGATGAGGAGATTGAAGCACTCAAGGAGAGTGACACATGGGAGTTAGTACCCAAGAAGGATTCTATGAAGGTAATAGGATCCAGATGGATCTATAAGTTGAAAAGAAATTCTGATGGAACAATTAATAGGTACAAAGCTAGATTGGTAGCCAAGGGTTTTGCACAAACCCAAGGCATTGACTATGAAGAGACATTTTCTCCTGTGGCCAAGATGCCAACAATCAGAGTGTTGGTAAGTGTGTCTGCATCAAAGAATTGGAGCATGTACCAATTGGATGTCAAGAATGCTTTCTTGAATGGATGGATTTCAGAAGAAGTTTATATGTCACAACCTCCTGGCTATGAGGACCCTAAGAAGGTAACTTATGTTTGCAAATTAAAGAAGGCTTTATATGGATTAAAGCAGGCACCTAGGGCATGGAATTACATGTTAACTACATACCTCCAAGACCAAGGTTTTGTCATGAGCAAGGCTGACACTTCTCTGTTCATAAAGAGAAGTAATTCAAAGGTAATATATCTCTGTGTTTATGTTGATGACATCATCATTACAGGTAATGATATCAATGGAATCAGGTATATCAAAAGCCAGATGATGAAGGAGTTCAAGATCAATGATCTTGGTTTATTGAAGTATTTTCTAGGGCTTGAATTAGTTTACACTGATTCAGGGATATACATTACTCAGAAAAAGTATGTACAAGATAGGTTGAAGAAGTTTCACTTGCAGGATGCTAAAGTAGCAAGCACTCCAATGGAGGTAAATCTAAAGCTAAGGCCCATGAAGGTGATGAAGTCAAAGACATTACAGGTTATCAAAGCATGGTGGGTAGCTTGAACTATGCTACTCTTACAAGAATTGATATTGCATATGGAGTTAGTGTGCTAAGTCAATTTATGCACAAGCCAAGGATACCTCACTTAGAGGCTGCCAAGATAATCTTGAAGTATCTCAAGGGTACACAGAACCATAGTTTGTATTTCCCTTACACTTCAGATATTGATATCAAAATTTATTCAGATGCAGATTGGGCAGGATGCAAGGATGATAGGAGGAGCACGTTTGGATATATCTCTTTTGCAAGTGACAAACCAATTTCATGGTCTTCAAAGAAGCAACCTACTATTGCTTTGTCTTCCACAGAGGCAGAGTATAGAGGACTGGCTAATGCCACACAAGAAGCAATTTGGATTAAGCTTTTGTATACAGAATTGGGATTGTATACTAGGTCACCAATTATCTTTGGAGATAATACAAGTTCTCTTCACCTTGCAGCTAATCCTATCTATCATGCTAGGACCAAACACATAGAGGTTCATTATCATTATGTGAGAGAGAAGTTGATAAGCAAGGACATTCAACTTACCTATGTATCAACCAACATGCAATGTGCAGATTTGTTGACTAAAGCTTTGGATGGAACAAAACTTTGCAGGTTCAAATCCATGATTGGATTGCAGGATATACTTGAAGATTGAAGATGAAAACTTAAGCCAAAATGTTTGGCTTGAGGGGGAGCTGTTGGTGTAAATTGCAAGCCTACACATTTGGCTCAAAGGATGCATTAAAGTCTACACATACATGAAGAAGCATAGGAACATATGCCAGTGGCTAATTGCCACTTTATCTCATTGTAAAAGTCAAATTGACTTGGAATCTTTTATAATCACCTACCAAAGTGATTCATGGAAAAAGTAGCTCGTTTGATTGAAGGAATATCTCCAAGCATTTAGGAGCTTGATCATAGGGAGCCAAAATTTGAATTTGAATTCAAATCTTTGCTCATTACATATAAAAAGAGAACATGAAAAGTCGCGAAAAAGAGAGATCATTCCCGAGCCTCATTCTACTGATTTTGAGTGTGTGTGAGGACTATACAATAGCCTACACCTCTCTACACCATTAGGCAATGTTATTCATGCCAATGGGATCGTATACAAGTGTTAATTAATAGATACATTTACATCATTAATCTCTGAGTTCTTTGTTAGTCTACTCAAAAGTCTGTCTTGTCAAGGGGATATCTCGGTCAATTCTTCACCAAATCAAGTGATTCGATGCTTTTTGGATTCAGCTCAAAGTCATCTACATGCTATCAAAGTTTGAAGTAATTCTATTCAGCCATTTCAGAGAAATCTGCATCAAGGTGAACTCCGGTCATCTTCTGCTACAGTCCTAAAAAGTCGAGGATATAGCTAAACTTGCTAAATTGATTTCTCTTAGCATAGTTTATCTTTTTACATCATTCCACTTGCAAATGGTATCTTACTAAGCTAATTAAATACCCCTAGAAGGAATTTTATCAATTTCTATTGTGCTGATCACACTGAGCAAAACATTCAGCAGGTCTCAAGACATAAATAGAAGGTTTTCTTGAGTTTGTGAACTTCAAAGTTATCTGTTTTGGTCCAATCATTACACACATCACTTCCAAAGTACATAGGCCATTTTTTGGTGTTATTGGAAATCTAAGGAGTCTACTTATCAACTCTGAAGCAAAAGAGGGTTGGTACAAAGTAGGTTTAGCAGTACCTACTCAGTCTCTTGGAGCATCCATCCATCTATCCCAACAGTACCCATAAAACAAAGTCTGCTAATCTTGTAACATAGTTTCTTCAGCTCACTTGAGCTTGCCCCTACAAGGAATACTATCACATGTGCCAACAACTCCTCTTATCCTATAATGGGAGTTGGTAAGATCATTCGGACTACTACTGATGATAGTCCTTTTACATTGTTAGATGTTTTGTTTGTACCAGGGATCAAGAAAAATCTCTTGTCAGTTTTGGGATTATCCAAGATTGTCTTGGTTGTCAAATTTATTGATGCCAAATGTACAATCCATGATCTCTCAAACTATGATGATATTATTGCTTCCGGCATTTTATGTCATGGGTTGTATAAGCTCATATGCTATGAAAAATATCCAAATGATTCAACATGTGCAGTACATGATTCTTAGGCAATCTCATATGCAAATATTTTTCATGCATGCTTTGGTCATCTGAATTTTTCTAGTTTGCTATGCTTGCAAAAATCTAAAATGATGTCCTTTTTGCGCACACTTGAGGCACTTGGTAAACATGTTTGTGAAGTCTATATTTTGGGCAAAATGCAGTGTTCCTCATTCTCAAAAGATGGTTGAGTTCAAGCTACTTAGAAATCATAGCTTATTCATAGTGATCTTTGTGGTCCTATGCAAACACCCTCTTTTGGAAGCTACCTTTACTCCGTAACTTCATTGATGATTTTTCCAAGCATGCATGGGTGTATCCATTGAAACCAAAGTCTGAAGCATTTATGTGCTTCAAACTGTTTTTGGTTTTGGTGAAAAGTCTATCAGCATGCAAAATGGGTACCCTCTGTTATGAGCGAGGGGGAGAATATATGTTCTTTGATTTTAATGCATGTTAAACAGAACATGGGATAAAATATCAATATATACTGTTGTATGCACCTCAACAGAATGGAGTTGTTGAAAGGAAGAATATGTTACTGATGGAAATGGCGAGGTGTATGGTCAAGAGTCAGGCTTTACCACATAGCTTCTGGCTTGAACATGTTATGTGTGCAGCTTATGTACTTAATAGGTGTCCCACCAAAGCACTATAGTCTATCACTCCATATGAGGCTTGGCTTGATCGCAAGCCATCTGTTGCTCATCTGTGCATTTTTGGTTGTCTAGCATATGACATGCATAGCTCTATCCATTCCGCAGAGCTCATGTCTATGATAGAAGGTGAATATAGGACTTCACTGCAGTATGTCTCTACAAACTTGCATGGAGTTCCCATTTACTTAGATGGTCTCAATAGATCAATGTCAAGACTTAGGAATTCAACTTACTCTAAAGTTTTTCAAAGACCAGTGCTGAAATTCAAAGGAGGATTTTACATGGACAAGCGGGGACAATTATACTTAGTGATTGAACATCATGATAGGATCAATGAAAGAGGAGAAAGTAAGGAATCAAATAATTCGACTCGAATTGATAAGAGAGAAGCTATGACTACCCCAAGGGGAAGATCAATAGTAGTGAACATTTGGAGAGGAGATAGGATCCATCAAGATGATGACCTAATGGATTTTTATCTAATAGCAAAAACTGACAAATTGTTGCAAGCCACTTCACCCATAATGGTAAATAGAATTAACCTCACTACCATTTATGAATTTCATGATCTTGAAGACTCTCTGAGAGTCACTTAATTGGATCAAAACAAAAGAAGATATTGGTAGTTACTCATCTAGAGAGATCTAGGCTGCAGTACATGGGTTTTCTAGTATTCCCCTCAAGGGACCAGGAAAGCACCTCCCAAAATCCTCAAGGGAAGCAACAACGCCAAGAAAACCCTCTCATAGGGTAGAAAATTAAGCAAATTGTTCCATTCAGACCACAAGTTCAGTTCCCTATTGCAAATACCAATACTAACTTGGGAAGCAAGATGACGAACCAACCACCCTTTCCTCTTAGACCCCCACAAGGAAGAGGCCTAGGTGCACGTCCTACGGTTCAAGTCATTCCTTGAACTCTTAAGGTGGGTAGAATATTAACACCTTACGAGGTGGCAAAATGCCTCAGAAACCATTATGAAAGGTCTCGAGATCCACATGATCACATGGCCGAGTTCAAACAAGTGTTGCCAATAGAACATGTAGATGACTTCTTTGTTCAACATGAATCTTTTGGATTTACATTGACTGGAACAAACTTAACTTGGTTCTTACCTTTGGATCCCAACCGATATAATGATATATGGAAACTGTTAGAGGAATTCATTGGTGAATTCACGAAGAGAGGAATTAGACATAATATCTCTTCATTGATTCATAGCTTCAAACAAGCACCTAATGAATCTGTAAGATTGGCGGCTAGGAGATCTAATCGATATGTGGATCGATGTCCTATGGTTGAGAGGCCCACCCAACAAAAGATGATATCATTATTCTTGGACAGTTTAACCAATGGAAACTTGAGAACCTTGGTATATGTGAAGAACATACAAACCTTAGAACAATCTAACAATGTGAAGAATTTGCAAATTTGGTGGCTAAAAATTTAAGAGTTCAAAGCCAACAAGGTCAAAACCAACAAGAGTTCAAAACCAACCTATGAGAATGCCAATGTTAAGAAGATGCATGCATTCTCGAGGAGACGACCATCCCATGCTTGTGCACGAGGAGGGCATGTCTCCCCATAGCCTTATCAATAAAATAGACAGCCAATACAGGGACCAAACCTCTATTATCATATCAAGCAAAGATACACCAATCACATTGCTAAAAATTATCCCTATAACAGACAATCTAGACCATTCCAACCACCACAATACAAGCCTTATGGATACCAATCTATCAAGTTAGGAGGCTCCAAGATACGTCCCATATCAAGGACCGCCCATGGCCCAAAGGCCTTACGAGTACCAAGGATATACTCAACCTCAACTAGTGCTAGGGTAGCAGCCCCAACACCCTCAAACGTAGTTCTAGTGAAGTATACACAACCGAAATAGAACTTAGAAAGAGCGATAGTACCTGTGCCTCTATGAGTAAGCTCAAAAAACCTAAATCAAGGCTATGAACAAAGTTATGGAGATGGTTATGCCTATGACCACAATCTCATAGAGTATGAATTCTCTTATGACCAACAATGGCTATGGAAACTCTTATGGGTTAGAATTCACCAATCTAATGTATGAAGCACCCAGAGCTCAAGCCCTAGGAAGACCTACAGCTAGACAATATGCACCTAGAGGGCTCATGTTATAGATGTGGAGGATACCACTTCATTAGAGAATCCACAATGCCCTATCACCCACCACTTCACAAAGTTTGGGAAGGGTATCGTTGTGACTAAGGAAAAGAACATTTATTTAGAGATTGTCCCAAGAACCCATCTAAAGCACATTCCATTGCTCATATTAATGTGATTGAAGTAATAGAGTCGTCAGGTAGTGACAAAGAATACACAATATCATTAAAAGCTATCACACGAGGCAAGGCTAAGGAAAACCAAGAAAATCAATGACTTGAGAGTCCTAGGAGTGAAAAGAAGTAGAATCCTTACCACAATAAGTAAAAAATTCAAAAGAACCATCAGAAACCTCTACAAAAAGAAAGTTAAAAATGGAAATTGAGACGGGAGAAAATAAAGAACAAGTGGATTAAGAAGTTTGCTGAAGAAAAGGAAAAATCAGTACAAGACATCGGACCTAGGACAACTAGCCTAGCTAATCAGAATATGAATGTGGTGGAGGAAGAACAAACAAAGGATCAGGCAGGATCAATTCTAGCAAGTCCTATTCCTGAAGTCTTAAGCATACGACAAAAATTTATCAATCTAGAATAGAGACAGAACCTAGTCTAGAGCAACATGACCGCAATTACCTAAGAGGAGATCTCCAAAATGAGAGATTAGAAATATGTAAGAAACTGAATGAAATTCCTAAGACTATGCTAGAACAATCAACACCAGACCTCCATGAGATGAGAATCCTAGAAGAAACATTCTAGTGATGTTTAGGCAACTTCAACTCAAAATAGAAGAAACAATAACCAACTAAAGAAATGGAAGAAAATTTGGGGTCACAAACCATGGAAATCAACTCTCTGATTCGTGAAGTGGAAGCCAATTGGCCATATAATTTATGGGCCAAATTTTAAGAAGAGAGATGGAGAAAAATGAAAGATGAAATCCCTCCCTTCATGGAACTAGGTGCTTTCATGAATCAACCCATCAGGGAGCAAGAAGTAAATTTTGAGTATCTGTCCAACTAGGATCGAGAGAGATGAAGCTATAAGCTTAAAAACCCTTCCTAACTATATGGGTAAATGTGAACAAAAATCATATTTCTTTCATGCCCCTACAATAAGATGCAAGGAGGAGAGAGATTCTGAGGAAGTGTCAAACACTCTGCAGGAGTTGAAAAAAATTAAAGTTCATTGTTCTTTAACATTATAGGAGCTCTTGCAAATAAAACCTTTCCAATAAAAGAAATTGGCTAATCAGTTGAACTTGAAGGAACATAGTATATCAACTCAAGGAAAGGAAAAGAAGGTGGAAGAATATCCAACTATCAAAATACATGTAGATAAAATTGAAGACTTCAGTGAAGGGGATGAAGGAAATGCATGTTTTTCCCATCATCTTTCGAGGGTACATGACCAAAGCCATACTAAATACTAGTGTTGGAGTAGGAAAAGCTACCAAAGAGATTTGGAAAAAATGGGGAAACCCAAGATTGAGACCAACATGGATGAAATTGCATCTAGTAGATGGTCATGTAGAACATCCTTTAGGACTCCTAAAAAATGTAATTTTGACCACATGCAGAGTAGAACTTGAGCATACCTTAATTTTATGCCAATTTGGTAAGGCAAGTAATTACCAGATGATTTTAGGAAGACCTTTTATGCGACAATTAAAGGTAGTTTGGGATTGGGCATGAGGTGCTTTATAGAAGATAGACCTATAGAAGATCTGACATACATGCCTCGGATATTTCTTGATGAAGCATTTGAACCACATGGATGGATGGAAATATTAGCTACCTTAGATGTGTGCATAAGTGAAGCAATATTAACCATGAACGCATGTGTGGATGAGGAAGGTTATGATTTGAGCTTGTACATGGTAGTACTCCAAGAAGCAAAAGAAGGTGAAATAATAAAAAAGGAATGGAAAGAGGAACATGAGAGTATAGAAATGGAACCTGAATATAATTTAAAAGAACGATATCTAAAAGAAATAAAGATGGAAAGCGTGTTAGAACCAAAAAAAAAACATTTTCCATAGAAGAATTCCTAGAAAAGCGTACGAAGAAGAATAGTGAAATGGAGGAAGAAAATCAACAACAAGAATACTTCGAAATACTCAAATATTTTAAAAGGTATGAGTTGGAAGAGCAAAAAAATTATATTCAAATGCCAAAGAGAGAAGCACAAGATGGAGTAACATTATGAAAAAAAAAAAGAACAAATGAAGAAAATTTTAGTAACCCTAGAAGGTAATGAAGGGAGATGCACCTACATAAGCAAAGATGTGTCCATAGAAGAGGAATGGGAGCTCATAGAATTGTTATGAGAGTATAGGGATGTGTTTGTTTGGACCTAAAACGATCTGAATGGAGTTGATCATGTGATATGTTCTCATAGAATTCCTATGACTCCTGATGCTAAGCCTTCCAAACAAAGACCTTATACTTATAATGATGTCTATTCAGCCAAAATTAAAGAGGAAATAGAAAAATTGTTAGCAGCTCGATTGATTTATGAGATTGAACACACTGAATGGGTTTCTCCTTTGGTGCTTGTACCAAAAAAGAATGGGAACTTTAGGGTTTATATTAACTTAAAAAAGGTTAATGTCACCACTATTCAGGATAGATATCCACCCATCACATATCATCTTTTGGAAAGAGTAACAGGCAAGGAAGTTTAGAAATTTCTTGATGGATTTTCATAATGCAATCAAGTAGCGATTGCTACTGAAGAACAACACAAAACCCCTTTTACTACAGAATGGAAGTGTATGCATTTAGGGTTATGCCTTTTGGCTTAACTAACACCCTCGCGACTTTCCAAAGATTAAGGTGTAATATACCTGAACTAGGAAGAATATTTGATAAGTGCATATAGTATCGAGTATGCTTGAATGCGAAGAAATCTATATTTACGATGAGACAAGGTAAAATGTTGGGACAAATAGTGTCCAAGAATGGTATTTCAACAGATGACGATAAGATCAAAGTAAATTACTTTCAACTACAAAGACCCAAGAATGTGAAGGAAGTACAACTTTTATGGGTCATTGTGGATACTATCATAGATTTATTCACATGTATGTTATTATTTCAAAAGCTCTCTACATATTTCTAACTCAATTCACTTAAATGGATGAATGCAAGTAGACATTTAATGAGTTAAAATGAAAATTCAGTTCAACACCAATTTTGAAAGTGCCAAATTAGCATAAACTATTCCATATACATGTTGGTGCATCTAGTTTTTTCCATTGGATGCATATTAGCACAACAAGTTGATGAAGGTGAGCTAAATCATCCTATAGCCTATGCCAACAGACAACTAAACCAGGCAAAATGAAATTACACCATGATTGAGTGAAAAGGATTAGGGATGGTCTATGTAATGAAGAAGTTTAGACATTACCTATTAGCCAACAAATTCAAACTCTTTGTTGATCACCAAGCTCTTTTGTACTTGGTTAATAAATCTTGCAATACGGGAAGACTCTTTAGATAGTTTTTGTTACTTATGGAACTCAATTTTGAGGTAGTTGTCAAGAAGGTCAATACACATGTTAGGGTGGAGCACTTATCTAGGATGACTCATGGAGAAACACCAATGGGAGTATCACACAAGCTACCAGACACCTACCTATTTAATCTAAAAGGACATCCTAGATGGGCACAAGAGTTAGCACCTATACTTAAACATGGACTTCATCATAGGATCAATGCTAACCAAGATATGGAACTTCGAAAAATAAGAAACCTCCACATTGTGGTCAGCAGCTCATATTTCAAGGATTCCAATGGAATACTCTTAAGATGTTTGGAAGATGAAAAATGAATCAATCTAATTAAACAAGATCACAAGAACAAATGGAATTCACATAAAGGTGTAAGTGGAACAACATAAGAATTGAAGAGATTAGGATTATACTGGCCAAGCATGCAAAAGGATGTACACAAATATGTAACAAATTATCACATGTGTCAAGTGCCTACACCACATGAACATCCATCCTTATGCTATTCTATAATAGCACTTGAGTGGAGTAAGCCACTAGTTGAATTTTTGAAATTACAAATATACCACAATGAGCGAGCCTAGCTAGGAAAAGAGTCTTAGAAGGACAAAGTAAAGATTATGTAATTTTGGGAAAATGACTATTCAAATGAGGGAAGCATAATCAATTATGAATGTGTGTTCATGAAGGAGAGTGCCTTCCCATATTAAAAATGGCAGATGTTAGAGCAGCAACAGGTCATTTTTTAGCTGAAAAGACTATTAAAAATAATTCTCTTTGGATGCTTATGGTGGCCAACACTACATATGGATGCAGAAACTTATGTGCAGAGTTATGATGTATGCCAAAAGACAAAATACCAATCTAATGAGATGACATGCCATTGAGACCAATGATTAGTGCAAGAGCTTTCTCTAGATGCAAAATTGACTTTATTGGACCCATTAATCGCACAGTAAGAGGACCTCATAATGAGTATATAATAGTAGCAACTGACTACTTAACAAAGTGGGTGGAAGCCAAAGCCACTATGAAAAATGACCCAAACAATAGCAAAATTCTTATTTGAAAACATTTTCAGTAGGTTTGGATTACCCATCCAGATAGTTAGTGATAGAGGTATGCACTTCATTAATGAAGTCATTGAATCATTGATGAATGAGTTCTTAGTGATTCATTAAAAGTATGCACCCGATCAATACTCCACCCTCAAGTGACCACAAATGATCCATGGTGCTCTAAGTTGGCAGGCTTCCATTATGAGGAGAAGCCATTGTGAGAACTCGGACATTGGTGGAACCCTAACTTCTGAGTTAGATGAGGTCTATGTGTGATCGTTGATGGTTATAGATGATCTTTGTGAGCCTAGCCATAAGGTTAGGTAGGGTATAAACTTCTAGGCCATTGGGTTGCCATTCAAGGTGAAAATAAAGGCCATGTGGCATCGCACAGTTTCCCCATAGAACCTTAATGGTGGGGTGCAGAGAGGGGCTTGCCCCCTTCTGCAGGGTCTAGGGGGCTTATCCCCTCAACCCATAGGGTCAAGGCGGTAGAACTTTTGGTCGTGGAGATATTGTCAGATTGTATATTTTATCGACTTTTTTGTATCTCCAGACGTTGTTTATCTATACTGACTCTCCTTGTAAAAGCTATGTAAGCATGGTCTAGGTTGAGCTTTACATAGCATTGTACACTAGTAAGTCCTTCATCTAGAGTCTATCTAGATCGCCATCTAAGCTCCACATCGAGAGAACATGGGTGGACAGCACCATTATTGTGATTGCATTATGCTCGAAAATCTGAGAATTTGAGTTCTCTATCTCTTAGTCTGCATCTATCTTTGTCTGTGTTTTTTCTATCAACTCTATATACTAGTCTATTCTACTGTGTTGTTATTTTCTTACATGGTATCAAGCTCAGGAGGCTTTGAGTGGTCCAAAAGCAAAAACGCAGAGGTTCTAGAGGTCTCAACAACAAAAGAGAGAAGATGTCAAGTGGTACATCATCATCTACAACTACGAATCAAGGTGGTTCGTCAACAAGAGTAGGTGGAGCATAGATAGGAGCAGTAGTGATGCCAGTCATCCCAATGTTGCAGATACGACCACCAACCTTCACGGAAGGTAAACTTGATGGTACAAACTACACCTTATGGAAGTTTAAAATAAGTTCTATCCTTGATTCATATGAAATTTTGGAGACTGTTCTTGGGAGTGATCGTCAGCCCCAAGAAACACCTGATCCAAATAATCATGGTCAAATGATTCCTCTTAATGCTGATTTTCTATGTGCTTGGGAACGTAGAAATGTAGATGCACTTTGTGCTCTAGTTACAAGTACTTTTGATAGTGTTCTGACTCTCATTCAACATACTACCAAGGCGTGTGAAGCATGGAACATATTGAGAAATCAATATGAAACTCATAATCAAACATGGATTCTGAACTTGGAGAATCATCTAGCAACAAAAAGGTTTGCTAATGGGGAGATTGTAGAGCTTGTTATCACTCACATAAAGAATCTACGAGATCAAATGGCAGGAGTACGTGTTCAAAAGTCAAGTGAGGAGTTAGCTCAACGTTGTCTTCGAATCTGTTCACCTAAGTTTGATGGTTTGGTAACTACTCTTAATACTCAAATCAAACCTCAACCACTAATTTTTGAAGAATTCGGTGCCTTACTCATGGAGGAGGAGCTACAGATCAAGACAAGGAGTGGTGGTAGCAAAAGAAATGCTGCATTCACAGCAAATGCCAAAGGAGGCAAAGCGGACTCTTCAAAAGAAGAACGACAAAAAGAAGTTTAAGGGAGAGTGTTTCCATTGCAAGAAGAAAGGACACATAATCCAAGACTATTGCATCAAGAAGGCAGAAGAGAAGAGTGGCTCTTCAAAAGTTGGCAAGGCCAAGGAGTCTTCCAACAGAGCAGAAACAGAGCTTGAGTTATTTGTTACAATAGAGGATGGGTGTTCCTTGGCTGAAGATTCAGGAATGGATGACTCATGTTTGTTGGACTGGTGCATCTCATCACATGATGAGCAGAAAAGACCTTTAGAGTTCCTTACATCCTCTAAAGGAACCCATCATAGTAAAGGTAGGCAAAAATGCAAGATGTCCTGCAGAGGGCAAAGGTAAGATTTCTTTCATTTACTCTAATGGTGATATCAGAAAGCTTTCAAATGTGTTGTATGCTCCACAAATCAAACAAAATCTACTTTTAGTAGCTTCTATAACTGATCAAGGTCATCAAGTATTTTTCAATAAGATAGGAGCTAAGATTATGGATAGTAACAACAACATTGTTGGGACTGGCATAAGGAGGAACAACCTATATGATTTTTGTGTTCTTACAGCCACTACAAGTGTCGTCACAAGTAAGATATGGCATGAGAGATTTGGCCACATCAGATACCCTGTACTGAAGAAGATGCATCATCGGGGTATGGTTGCATCACCTACCATCAATTGCAGAAATAAAGGAACCATGTGAAGCTTGCATAATGGGCAAGCAACAGAGGAAGGCGTTTCCACAAGAAATCAAGAATAGTGCAAGCTATCCTCTAGAGTTGGTGCATGCTGATTTGTGTTGAAAAATGCCTACACATGCTTCAGGTAGATCTTCCTACTTCATGTCACTTGTTGACGACTATAGCAAGAAGATGTGGGTGTACTTCCTTCACGATAAGGCTCAAGATTTTGCTAACTTTAAAGAATGGCTTCAACTTGTTGAAATTGAAATAGAGAAGAAGATGAAGAAATTCAGGACAGATGGTGGTGGTGGGTTCACATCAACAGGGTTTGAAGATTTCTGCAAGAGTAAAGGAATCAAGCATCAACTCACAATGGCACATAGCCCTCAACAAAACGGTGTTGCAGAACATCCAATTCGAACCATCATGGAGATAGCAAGGTGCATGCTGAAGGGAAAGGGTTTGCCTAACCAAATTTGGGCAGAGGTTGTCAACACTGCTGTCTACATCTTGAATCGAAGCTACACCAAGGCACTTGATGGAAAGACTCCGCAAGAAGCATACACTGGTAAAAAGCCTTTTGTTTCCCATTTCAAAGTATTTGGAAGTGAGAAACAAAAAACATATAAGTATTTTGAGATAGGGAGAGAAACAAGCTTCAACCAAAAAACATAAAATGTATCTTCTTAGGGTACAACAAAGATAAGAAGGCTTATAAGTTTTATGACCATGAGGCTAAGAAGATCATGACAAGCCCCGATGTGGTGTTTAAGGAGGAGCAGCCACATGCAATGGAGGAGGAAAATAGAGGTTCCACTTTATCATCAGGTGAAGGGGCAATCCACTATGAACCTAGCCCAAGAGCTTTCCCTTGTACACAAGAGAAGGAAGCATCATCTTCAAATGATGAGTTTGAAAGTCACCAACCTATCATCACCGATGTGGAAAAGCCATTGCCATGTTGGGTGAGGTAGCTCTATGATTCTACAAATCCCATCCCACACTCACTAGAACAGGTTGCAGATGCACCGAGACAATCAGAGAGAATAGAGGAACAGAGACGAGCAAACACCCATATTGTATACACAGCTTTGACGGCTGATCTCATTCAAGAACAAGCAAAGGAACCAACCAACGTGGAAGAGGCACTCCACGATCCGAATTGGAGGGCTGCCATGCAAACATAATACAACAATATCATGAAGAATGGAACTTGGGAGCTAGTGGATTGGCCCCTTGAGTGTAAAGCCATTGGCACCAAGTGGGTATGGAAGCTAAAGTACAAGGTTGATGGTACTCTTGAAAAGTACAAAGCAAGACTTGTTGCACAAGGCTACTCAGAAGTTGAAGGCATTGAATTTTGTGAATCATTTGCCCCAACTGCAAGGATGACTAATATCCGACTAGTACTAGGTGTGGTTGCACATAAGCATTTATCACATGGATCTAAAATCAGTTTTCATAAATGGAGACCTCAAGGAGGAGTTATATATGTCTTAGCCACCAAGGTTTGAGGCTCGCCATTCAGAGAACAAGGTATGTAAGTTGAAGAAGGCATTATATGGGTTGAAACAAGCCCCTAGATAATGGTACCGGTAGGTAGATAAGTATCTCTTGGATCTAGGTTTCAAAAGATGCGCTTTTGATGCTAACTTGTATGTTCTAAAGAGAGGAGGGAAGACAATTGTGCTTGTACTCTATGTAGATGACCTTGTGATTATAGGAAATGATGAGGCTCTTCTTCAACAAACCAAAGATGCCCTGAGTTCAAAATTTGAAATGACAGACTTAGGCTTAATGCATTATTGCTTAAGCCTTGAAGTCTGGCCGGAATCAGGGAAGATTTTCATCTCTCAACAAAAATATGCAAGACAAATATTGAAGGCATTCGACATGGAGGATTACAAGGAAATTTCTACACCTATGGAGGTCAACACAAAATTATCTATTGAAGATACTTCATCTCTAGTGGATATTGGAAGATACAGGAAATTAGTTGGAAGTCTCATCTATTTGTGCAATAGTAGACCAGATATATCTTATGTTGTTGGAGTGGTAAGCAGGTTCTCTAATAAGCCTTGCCAAACTCATTGGAAGGCAAGCATGCGGATACTCAGGTATGTGAAAGGAACCACTGATTATGGTATTCTTTATGAAGAAGGATCATCTCTAGTCAAATACTATGACTCAGATTGGGCAGTAGATATTGATACCAGAAAATCACTTTCTGGGTATTTCTTTTCTTTATGATCAAGGATTTTCTCTTGGATCAGTAAGAAGCAACTGATTATAGCATTATCTTCTATTGAAGTTGAGTACAAAGCTGCATGTGTTGCACCATGTGAAGCAGTATGGTTGAGGAGGGTCATATGGCATATAGGAATACAAGGACAAGAGGCAATAGAGTTGAAGTGTGACAACCAAAGTTGCATGGCCATCACTAAGAATCATGTTTTCCATGCACGTACCAAGCACATAGAAATTCAATATCACTATGTGTGTGATTTGATTGAGGACGGGGTCGTGGAGATGAGCTATTGTCCAATTGAAGAAAATGGAGCAGACATTTTCACCAAGGCTCTTGGAAAGAGAAACTTCTTCGTTCCAAAGCTTAGGATTGGACCAAGGAGGTAGTTCACCATAGGGTGGACATTGAGGGGGGGTGTTAGATATGCTCAATACTCCACCCTCAAGTGACCACAAATGATCCATGGTGCTCTAAGTTGTAAGGCCCCCATTATGAGGAGATGCCATTGTGCGAGCCCGAACATTTGTGGAACCAAAACTTCTAAGTTAGATAAGGTCTATGTGTCATCGTTAATGGTTATAGATGATCTTTGTGAGCCTAGCCATCAGGTTAGGTAGGGCATAAACTTCCACGCCATTGGGTCGCCATTCAAGGTGAAAATAAAGCCCGTGTATCTCTCAACTATTTTATCGACTATTTTGTATCTCCCAAATGTGTTTATCTATGCTGAATCTACTTGTAAAAGCTATATAAGCATGGCCTAGGTTGAACTTTACATAGCATTGCACACTAGTAAGCCCTTCATCTAGATTCTATCTAGATCGCCATCTAAGCTCCACATTGGAGTGCACGGGTGGATAGTACCATCATTGTAACTTCATTATGCTCGGCAATCTGAGAATTTGAGTTCTCTATCTCTCAATCTATGTCTATCTTTGTCTGCATTTTTTCTCTCAACTCTGTATACTGTTTTATTCTATTGTGCTATTACTTTCTTACATTATGCACAATCCTCGCCAAGATAGTAAACAATAGAAGATCTGACTGGGATAAACATTGCATCATGCAATATAGGCATTTCAAGTAACTTATAACATGGCTATAGGAACCACACCCTTCAATTTAGTTTATCGTCAAAATGAAAACTTTCCAATTGATTTCTTGATTCCTACTCTTTGAGTACCCGATAAATATGAATGGATAAGACATGAGTTGTCCAACCAATTGGACCAAATTGAGAAATTGCATGAAACTAGATTAAGGCTTACTATGACACTCACATCAAAGATAAAGGTCTAAGAGTTGGAGACCTAGTGTTACTTTACACTTTGAAACAACATGCCAAGAAACTATAACAAAGAGAGTGTGGACCTTTGATTATACATTGAATTTCCTCTAGTAGAGCTATCAACTTAGCTACATTGGATGGGTACATATTAACCGATTGAAGAGTTAAGAAACACATGGAGCCTATCACTCAGCAAACATGGACCAAACTCTTAGGAGCCAAAACTGAAAAAAAAAAAGAGGTGAGGATAAAAGAAGAGGTGAGACTAGAAGTGCTATAAAGAAGTACAAAATGGAACAAAATGAGAGATACATACAAGGTGAAGAGCCCAATCTCATGGAAAATTATCATGCCACAAACATCAAAACTCTAGAAGGCAAAGCGAAACAACCTTATTTAAACCTAAGAATTGGAAAGGAGTAATATCACTTGGTAGATTCTTAATTGATACAAGAGCAGCCTTGAAAAATTAAAGATATCGCTCACTCCTACAAACACATATATGATTGGCATTGGAAACAATCTTATCAAGTGTTTAGGAGAAGTAACTTTATCCTTGCACTTAGGGAACAATACGACGCAACAAAAACTCTTGGTTTGCAAAGACTTTGACCTACTAGAAGAACTAATCCTAGGACAAGATTCGATGTACAAATTCAAAGTTATCCTAAATCTTGCTCAAGGATACATATTTGCCAAGGTAGGACATAGAGAGCTCTTTAGTCTCCTAGACGAGAAACCTCTAAAGATATTCGAAATGGAAAATTCTAATGTACTGCATGACTTTGAAACCCATCCGAACTCTATATCTAATGATTGCATTCTTCATTGCACCTTAAGTTGGATATTGTTGGGGATAAAAGGAGCCTCAATTTGTACATATATCACATTTCATATGATAGCTCTCTTTGAGAGCTTTTTAATTATATTTATTAGCTCCCAATTGGGAAGATATAGGCAATGCTTATTAATTAATTATGGTCATGACTTGTTCATATTTATCCAAGTCACCAAAATCGTCATTTTAGTCAAACTAAGGTCCTAACTCACATTTCAAGATGAGGATTTTGACAAAACTTGTTGTAGTAGAAGACTAAAGACAAGAGAGAGAAGAAAGAAGAATAAAGAAAAGAAGAAAAGCAAGCCCCCAAAATTTTCAACAAATGGCTAACTTTCTTTTCCTAAACCCATTGTAAAACATTAAAAAGCTTAATAAATTCTCTAGAGGATTCCTCTAGATACATGAATCATGAAGATTGTAATACTACCCTTGTACAATACTAGAAACTTAGTGATTTTTAGAGAAAGTTCTAGTCTCTTGTGTGAAAGGACCAAAATTAGGAAACATGTATATAAGTCACTTATGACTCTTTTGTAAATATGTTTTGCATAATCAAGAGCTAACTTTGAAATTTCGAATTTGCTTATTCTTGCATGTGTACCTTTTTCTTCATGAGCTTTTGTGTGTGCTTGAGGCATGAAATATGTGTCTAGAGGTGTTGTCTACCCCTTCCCCATCTTTTTTTGCTGGTATTGTGTGTGCATGAAGTGTAGGAAGCCTTGGAGTGAGAGTAGGTGATTCGTGCCACTCCGGTTTTGGTCCATAAGTTGAAACATAGGGATTATATTAGAGCTATTGGATGCATCTCATCAAGAGCTTCGAAAAAAACCCGCTATTGACTATATTCAAGTATGCCGCTCTTGACTATATTCAAGTATGAGAGCTAGGAGATATCACCTAATTTTTGTGTTGCCTACTGCACCAAGTATTGTGATACACGTTTAGGTGTAAGAGGTGTCATGTGAGGTGGATGTTCCCTAACCTATTGATAGAGAACAGCATCAAATGCATCTGCAGCATCATGAAGACTCAATCCTAAACCTGTCTCCATAGGAGTGGTAATAGGTTTACAGTCTTCAAGACCAAAACGCTACAATAATGTGTCAATATATTTCGTTTGACACAAAGCCATTCAACCATCAACTTGCATAAACTGAATGCCCAAATAATGATGCAAATGCCCCAAATTAGACATCTCAAATGAGGCATGCAAATCAGCCTTAAAATCAGCAATATGCTTGTCATGAGAAGTAGTGAGCAACATGTCATCAACATACACAACAATGATCAGAACCACATCATTAGCATGCTTAACATATAAGGTGCTTTCGGTTGGACTGTTCTCAAAACTATGTGCAATTAGATAGGCATGTATCTTTTCATACCAAGCCTGTGGTGCTTGCTTTGAACCATATAATGCCTTCTTCATCCTGCACGCTTGGTTTTCATGCCCTTTCTGCACAAAGTCACAAGGCTAAAAAACATACACTTCCAACCATGATGAGCTGCAAGTGCACAGATGCTACGAACAGTAGTCATTTGGCAAGTAGGAGTAAAGGTCTCATCAAAATCAATGCCTCTTTCCTATGCATAACCCTTTGCAACGAGCCTAGTCTTATACCTATCAACTATTCCATCAGGCTTACACTTCATCTTGTATACCCACTTAGTGCCAATGGCCTTCTTGCCAAGAGGAAAGTCACATAAAGACCAGGTACCATTCTTCATTATAGCATCATATTCCGATTGCATAACAACCATCCAATTTTTTGAATTTTATGCTTCATCAAATAAAATAGGCTCATTCTCATCACATAGACTAAACGCAGTCATAGCATAGCAATCTGATGCAAAAGAGGCACTATGACAGCCTGATTGAGTACGATATGACAGAGGTGCATCTAATTTGCAGTCATGAAAAGTTTGCACCAACCATTTTGGCATAGTTTTTGCCTCCTCAATATCATCTCTCTCATTAACAAGTGCATCATGTAAATCTGCATCAGAAATGGAATGATTTGCATCATCACATGAAACATGCAAAGGCGGAAAAGTTGCATCATCCACAAAAACAATATCACGACTAACCAAAATGCATTTACTTTGTGGAGGATACACACGATAGCCTTTGCTTTCAGAACTATACCCAGTAAAAATACATTTTACTGCTTTATCATCCAATTTCCTGTGATGTTGTTCAAGCACAGATGGCTTATGACCATGCCAAGCCTCATATGGAGTGATGGACTGCAATGCTTTAGTGGGATATCTATTAAGTATATATGCTACACACATAACGGCCTCAAGCCAGAAATTATATGGTAAAGCCTGACTCTTGACTATACACCTTGCCATCTCCATGAGTGACTTCTTCTTTCGTTTAGCAACTCCATTCTCTTGAGGTATATGCAGCACTATACATTAATGTTTTATCACACGCTCATCCAGAAATGCATTAAAGTCAGAAGACATATATTCCCCCCCCCTCAATCAGAATGAAGGGTGCCTATTTTACAGGCTGACAGATTTTCAGCAAAAACCAGAAATTGTTTGAAGCACATAAACACTTTGGACTCATAGCTTATGAAATACTTAGAAGAGAAAGTTATGCAGGCATGCGAAGCCTAGCTCATTCAAAGACCTAAAACTTCAAGATAGTTTCCAAAAGAAGATGTCTGCATAGGACCACAGACATCACTATGTACAAGCTGCAATTTTTTAGTAGCTTAAACTGAACCATCTTTTGGGAAGGATGAATGCTGCATTTTGCCCAAAATACAGCCTTCATAAACATGTTTACCAGGTGCGTCAAGTTTGGGCAAAGAGGATACCATTTCAGATTTTAGCAAGCATAGCAAACTAGCAAAATTCAGATGACCAAAGCGTGCATGCCAAAGCTTTGCATCTGACATATTCTGAGAATCATGTACTGCACATGCTAAATCATTCACAAATTTTTCATAGTCTATGAGCTTATACAGCCCACGACATAAAATGTTAGAATCAATGATCACGTTGCCATTTGACAGATCATGAACTATACATCTATCATCAACAAATTTCACAACCAAGCCAATCTTGGCTAAAGTTGAAATTGATAACATATTCTTCTTGATCACTTGCACAAATAGAGCATCCGATAATGTGAAAGAACTACCATCAACAATAGTCAGAATGATCTTACCAACTCCCATGACAGGATAAGAGGAGTTGTTGGCACATGTGATAGTATTCCCTGTAAAGGCAAGCTCAAGTGAAGTGAAGAAAATGTGTTGCGAGATAATATGTTTGGTTGCCCCACTATCAAAGTACCAAACATCTGAGTCTACTGCAAACATACACTATTCAGGAGAGGATGCATCAAAACTGCAAACAGTAGTAAACGCCCATTCTTCATTCTGCACTAGATTAGCAGACTTTGTTTTCGGTGTAGAGGCCTCTGCAACAACCATTCAGGCCTCTTTTTTCTTTGCCTCTTTTGCAACCAGTTTTGGACAATTCTTTATTACATGATCATTTGCTTTACATTTTCTATTTTCTTCTCTTCTCTGTCTTCCTTCTTCGATCATGGAGAATTAGTAGGTTTTTGCTTACTAATAGAAGAGCTCCATTTACCTTTGCCCTTCTGACTAGCCAGGAAAGCTTGATCTGCAACACGTACAATGGACCTATTCTGTCTAGACTGATCTTCCTGCAACAAAACAGAGACTAACTCCTCAAATGTTAAGGGGCGAAGAGTAGAAGCAAAACTCTGGTATGAATCAGGAAGACCATTCAGAACAGTCTGCACAAGTGAACTGTCAGGCAAGACTTCATTAGCAAAAATTAATTGTTCCTTCAAATCCTTGATCTTTGTTTGAAAATTGTCCATAGAATCACCTTCATTCATATTCTCACTCTCCAACTGTTTTCGAAGGTAAGCAACACGAACCTCGTTCCTAGCCTGGTACAATGTGGTAAGTGTACCCCAAGCATCCTTAGTTGTTTTGCAAGAGCAAATGTGAGGAATAATGGCACATTTGACAGACAAAGCTATCAATGCATGTGCCTGAGCATCTCTGCCATCCCAACAAATTTGCACTATAATAGGTGTAGCAAGAACCGCAACACGAACAAGAACATGAAGAATATCATCATCTTCAACGCTATCTGCATCAGCTTCAGTACGTGTATTTGGAGGTGTAATAGGACATTTTTCAACACCCTACACAATATTCCACAGTCCTTTTGCAACCAATACATGATGCATCTAATAAGCCCGACAATGGGTAACTCGTACCATCCAACTTATCCTCAACAGCCAACATACAAAATACATCACTACTTTCGGCCACGGCCACTGACTAAAATAACTTGATGTAGAAAATTGAATGTATTCGAAAAAGTTGAACAGAACTACCTTGACGAGTTCTGCTACACCTGTAGCAGACTTCAAGTCATTTATACTGGCGAACCGAAACCTGTATATATCTTTGGTACAAAAAGACAAAATAACCTGCACAAGCACTGCAATAGTGCATTCAGAGGCCAAAACAAGCTCAGACCATGATTTTGGCACCACATAGTGAAGATATTTTGATCTCCTAATCACCTTGAGTATGCACACAAAATTTCGTGCGATTCTAAGACTATGATCAGAGGAGTGTCGACGATTCCCTAGATGAAGTGGCGACTTGCTCTAATACCAATTGTTGGAGTAATTGTTGGAGTTAGACATCTGTGAAAGCACGCAAACAGCACAAGGAAGAAGAAGAAGCTTGGAGCACAACACACATTAGTGAATGTATTATCGCTAGAATGTACAAAGATAAGTAACTCGTTAGGGTAGTAGACATATATACAAGCCAGGGGGGGGGGAACCTCCTAAAGAGGGAAAAAAGTGCCACGGCGGTCCTAGAATCTTCACATGCATCACTACCTAAATATATCAACCACCATCATTTAAGCACATGTTTCCATGCACTAGATCATATCAAGCTCTCGGTTTGATAATTTAATGTGTGTATCAAACGGCCATTGTATGCATTGGTTAGATGATTGAGGTATAGTCTCTTTCATCGCAAATCCCTGAGACCTTGTGAGTCTAGGTCCACATGTTTCTGGCATCGTTGCTAGGGATGCGGCCCTAAGTCAAGGTGCCTACATGATGGCTAAACCATCGGATAAACCATCAGTGCCATAAGCAAAGTACCACAGCAAACCCTAGTGAATGGAAGTAAAGAATTATCAAGGGAATATGAAAGCACTGCACTGAGGCTCGAATATAGTCCATGAGTCTTGAACGCTTCCTTGACCACTAGGTGCATGATCAAGAAGATTCGAACATTAAGGAATAAGTTGGTGAATGGGAAAGGAGGATAGCAAGCCTCAATCACCATATGTATCCGGGTTCAACCACTTGTTGCACATCAAGAAAGCTCGAATGAAGTCTGACAACGGATGACAGAGACTAAGAGGGGGAGAGTGTTGCAGAGGATTGAAGACAAGAGAGATCAGAAAGAAGAAAGAAGAGAAGAAAAGCAAACCCCCAAAGTTTTCAAGAAATGGATCAATTTCTTTTCCTAAAATCCATTGTAAAACATTGAAAAGCTTTGTAAATGTTCTAAAAGAGTCCTCTAGACGCATGAATCCTAAAGATTATAATACTACCCTTGTAGAATAGTAGGAACTTAGTGACTGTTAGAGAAAGTGCCGATCTCTTGTGTGAAAAGATCAAAATTGGGGCACATGTATATAAGTCCCTTGTGACTCTTTTGTAAAGAATTTTTTCCATAATCAAGATCTGAGATTCTTATAAAGTTGAGAAACATATCCTCAACTACTTGTGACTCTAGCTCAACTTGAGTTGTATTTGTTGTTCCTTTCCCTTTATCTTTTAGAGTAGAACTCTTCTCATGTCTCTTCTTCACATGATAATCTACAATTGTGTGTTTTTTCTATTTGCAATAGAAGTATCATCCTTGAAACTTCTTTTTACCACTCTTTTGTTCTTATCACCACCACCATTAGTTGAGGAGCCACCTTTCCCTATTGCATTACCAAAGAACGTGGAATCTCCATTGCTTCTTTCTTCTCGATCTTGAAGCAGTGAATCCTCTACCATTATTTGTGGAAAAAATCCTCAAAACTCAAGACTTGCAGATACACTTGAGTACTAAGAGTGGCTACCGATCCATCGTACTTTGGTGGAAAATTTTGATGGCACTTTTGGGCTAGTCCCTTGCTAATAATTCATAATCCTATGCCAAGTTTTGGTTGAGTAGACTCTTGATCTAAGTTATTAATACCTTGGTTGTCTCTCCTTAAGCAAACTCATTGGAGGCTTCTTTGATGCCATCTAATTCACAAAGTGTTAAATCCTTGTTTGAATTAAATCCCAAATTTCATCTTAATTCCTTCTTCTCCAAGTTTGTAGAAGCAGTGCATCTAAAGTAGTCACCACTCAAATTCGATGGGTCAAAGGTAGGTTATGGTTTTGGGCCACTTCCAATCACCATTTCCAATGCTAATAAGAGGGCATGTGTAATCTTGAACTCCAAAAGATATTCTAACTTACCTTCAAGATGAGCTCTTGATGTTTGCATTGCCAATACCATTGCATCAATTCCACTTCCGTTTTAAATATTAACATCTTAATGTTGAAGTCTTTATCAAAGACTTGCTCCTCATAAACTCTAGCATTAAAGCGTTTTAAATATTAACATCTCCTTAATGTTGAAGTCTTTATCAAAGACTTGCTCCTAATAAACTCTAGCATTAAAGCGCCTGCCTCCACAAACTCTAGCATTGAGGGTTTGGTCTCCTACAAACTCTAGTGTTAAAGACTTTTGTCTCCATGAACTCCAAAGTTGAAGCATTTGCCTCCATAAGCTCTAATGTTATCCCCAAGAATTCTATAATTGAAACCCTTGCCTACTCAAACTTCACCATTATCCTTACCTCCATGAGCTCTATCGATCTCCTAGAACCTCATGAGCTTTGATACCATGTAAAAAATGTTCTGAATCTAACACCTATAGAAAAAGAGAAGGGTGCTTAACACAAATCATATGAATTGTCAAAAGGATAGATATGTTGAACATTAAGTAAATATAAATGGACTCAGAGTGAGAGTAAATCAACTCAAGAGCATAATACATATGTACAACAGGATTCAAAAGTTAAACAAGAGATACATAGATGTCCACCCATGCCCTATCATTGTGGAGAAGGCACAATGATTGGACCCATTAGTGGTTCCAACCTCCACTAAAACTTATCATAGATAGATAGGAGACAATCCTTATATGACCTTCTAAGACTAGGTTGGCCATACACATGATTTAGGTCATGAAAACCCCATACATATGCATGTACATGTGAGACCTTTTTCACACATATATATGGTTTCCAAGCCATAGGTAGATGTAGATGACATCAAATCAATGTAAGGACACTCCAAGACCAATGCTAAACAATTTGGACCTTTTGGTCAACTTGCCTTTAGATTATGCTAACTCGCATTTTGTATAACCTTTGCTTTATTCATCTTAAGATGAAACCTTCATGTAGACCTCGATCCACTTAATGTCCAGTGCTCTCACCCATTAGACTCAAGAAATGACAAGCAAGAGATGGGTGAACCATACCCGAAGAGGAAGGATTAAGAAGTAATCCTCAACCATAGCTTTTGGGGCAAGTGGTCAACCCATCACACTCCTAATCAGTAGGCGTTGTTGGCTTGCTAGTTGGGATCAAATGCATGTTACTCCCATAAGAACGGTATGGTGACCTTAAGTGATTGCTTCAATGCTACAAAGAATTATATTCGAATTTTGAAGGATTGTCGGAGCTTCAAGGCAACGTACAAATCTTCTTAACTCTAACTTCAAGGCCACGTACAGATCTTCATAACTCCGACCTCAAGACACATTCCGTAATACTCAACTGCCTTTATCTATTGGATCCGCAAAGGGAGATTTTCAAGCAGAAAATCAGAGGTATGCAAAAATGGTATAATAACTTTGCAACATCACACTATGCTGAGCTTAAGTCAACCCAGGATATTGCAAGCATTTGTAACTCATGATAGCAATTATAAAAAGCCCTGGAATGGTCGACTAGAAGGAACAGAGATATTTGGAAAATGCATAATCGATTGCACTGCATTTTCCTCTTTTTTTCCTTTTTGTTGTGGGGGGTAAGGGGGGGGGGGGGGGGGGGGGGGGGGGGGGGGCCTCAGGACGGGCATTCTTATATCCTAATTCCACCAATCACTTCTCCTAGCCACAATGTGAGGAGCCAAGAGAATCAGTGCAACACTTGGTCTAGAAATGCAATCACATTAGGCAATGATGGGATGAGCAATCCTCTGAGATCAATTATTCCGAACTTATCCGTATTCAAATTCATAATCGGAGTATACTCCGTGAATTTGGAAATTAAGTGAGTTTTGGATCAACATGATTCTGGATGCTATGGTTTATTTGGAAATCGTGGAATATCTAAATTTTTAAGAAAAGACTCATTGTTTGACGATTACAATCCGGACAAGGATCCTCACAGAACATCTCTTTTGGTCTGCTCGGTGTTGCCTAATGACACAAGCTCTGCAGTTGAGATCACCATGCACAAGTTTTTTTAGATGCTCTATGGAGCCTTGTAAAGATTTTGCCTGCGTTCTTCTTGTAGATATATAAATACAATTGATAGAATAATCTTTTCTTCAGAAAATATAAAGAATTATTATGGACATGTTAATCAATGCATCCTCAATGTTCAAAAGAATCTCCCAGGTCTCCTCACCGCAAGCAATGAAATCGTCAACACGCTTGCTCCAGCCGTTTATGTTAGAACTTAGGACTGGCATTCTTATATCCTCATTCCACCATTCATTTCACCTGCCCAGAATGTGAGGAGCCAAGAGAATCAATGCAGGACTTTTTCTAGAATTGTAATCAGATTAGGCAATCATGGGATAAGCAATCCTCTGATCAATTATTCCAAACTTATCAGCATTCAGATTCTAATTGAAATATATTCCATGAATTCAGCAATTAAGTGAACTCTGGATCAACATGTCTGGGTGCTATGGTTTATTTGGAAATTGTACAATGTTTAGATTTTTGAGAAAAGACTCATGTTCATTCCGGACAAGGATCTTTATGAAACATCTCCTGTGGCCTATTCGGTGTTACCTAATGACACAAGCTCTGCACTTGAATCACCATACACAAGTTTTTTGAGATACCTCTATAAAGTCTTGTAAAGACTTAGCCTGCGGTCTTCTCGTACATATGTAAACACAATCGAAAGAATAATATTTTCTTCAGAAAGTAGAAAAAATTATCTGCATCTGTTAATCAATGCGTCCTCAATGTTCAAAAGAATCTCCCAAGTCTCCTCACTGCAACTGTCTTTTCTTCCAGTAACTGTCTTTGCTAGTGTTACAGAAAAGAATACATATCATTCGACTGCACTGCATGCGAACACATGCAAGGTCTATGTACGATTTGCATGCAGGCTATCATTCGATTCAGGCAGAATAGAAATCCATCCCCGGACCCCAATATGACCTGTTGATCAAGGGCAGGAACTCCGAATAGATGATAATAATTATCTAATACACAGACCAATGATCAAACATATTTAGGTGTTCGTAATTATCTAATACACAGACCAATGAACAAACATATTCAGGTGTTAATGCCAATGACCGCAACATAAATCTCCAAATATGAATGACCAGAAAGACATGGTGTCTTTTAACTAGAAGGGAGTTCAACCCAGAAAAGCTGACTGTGGACACAAAATAATGGACAGAGGATCAACAGAAGTTTCCTGAACAAAGGAAGCTGGTCAATCTGCAAACCAGTTCATGCAAGTTAGCAGTCATTGTGAATGTCTGATTGAACTTGGTTCGCTAATACTTCCTGACGTTAACTTCATGAGAGAATGATGAATCATCACTTTCACAGCTGCAGTACTTCAGTGAAGATGGAGAGAAACGAAGTAAAGGCAAGAAGCAAGCAAGAATGATGTTGAAACAAACAGTTGTAGACTCCTACAAAAATAAAAACTTACAGAAAGAATGTTCAGAACCTTGGTGAAAGAAAATCCACTTTGACTTCAATCATTTAGCCACCGATAAACATACATAAAGAGAAAAACGTGTAAATAGGAATAAGAATGGCCGGATTGTAGGTTACCTGGACTATTTCATTGGCGAGAACTATGTCTAAAAATCAATGTGAAGCCATTTCAAAAGACTTAAAAGGAGAGCTTGTTATATAATAAAGAGTTCAGTTATTGTTACAAATTTGGTTTTATTCTTGTCTCTTGGTGATATGATTTCCACCTGTCAACAGCTTGTATAGATAGAATGCTGCCATCAAACCACTGCACACACACACACACAAAAGAATCAGCAATGCAAAGTGTTAAAGCCTTGACCTCACAAGTACCTTCTGTGGATACAAGATCCATTGCCATGCTGACTCCAGAATTTAAGGTATTAACCTTCCTCAAACAAATTGATAAATACCAATTTCACAGACAGACTAACTTGTAGTGATAGAGTAGACTGTGAAGCATGTCATTTCAACATAGGCTTGTGTGCTGCATAAGGCACTTTAAAGAGCCAATAGGCTGAAGCAAAGACTAGTAGGAAGGCAAACTAGTAGTACCTGAGCAAAATACATACACAATCAGCTAAAAGTTGGTGTTTGGATTCGGGGATTGAGGCAATATCTTGGGTGCTACAGAGTGGTAACAGTGTGAAACAATAAAAATTCGATAGGCCAGAACATTTTCTAACCTTACGAGCTTGGGGCATAGATGGATGGGCCAGTTTGAGAAACAATCTAATTAGATGCACCTGACTGACTTCATTACTAGGTAGGATCACATCTGAAATAATTCCTCCGTAGTACATGAGCACAAACAACAATGATATAGTACATTTGGCAACTAAGACTCAACAATTAAGGATAGAAACCACGTACGTCGAGTTAACAACAAACCTGATAATTGCAACCATTCCAGCTGGCATTATCTTTCCACTGGCCAGATAACGCTGTCCCATTACCCATGTCAGAGCAACTGAAACACCTGCGGCAAAGCAGTACATAATTTAGTTACTGAGAGCATTCCAAAGCACATTATTGATGAAATATATACAGCTCAAAGATGTTTTTCCTCACACATGAAGAAATTGAAAGGCCACCTTTAATTGTTCTTGTTATAAGTGGGACAACAATATGCTTCCATTTTATCAAAATTTAAAAATTCAAAATACAGAGTTCCTTCAGCAATGTAGTCCCTTCACTGAGACTGTCGAAAGCAACACATCAGCATTAAATGGAGCAGATCAATCATATTTCAAATGGAGATTGGGTCCCAGGATGTTTGGCGCAGTAGATTAGCCTGCTGCCTCCAGGGTGGGGGGCAGGGGTTCAATCCCTGCATGGTGCTCGTGGACACTCCCCTACCTGATGGGTAGGATGATAAAAGTTGAGGCCTTAAGGCCTAATCAGGGGAGATTAGGCCTCAAGTCAAACTTCCTTTTAAAAGAAAAGGAATGGAACATTGCAACAGCTTCCCTGGCACATGCGTCAATTACAAAGCCAGCTTAAATTAACCCTATTATGACTGATTTAGCAATGCTCTTACATTCACTAATGAAGCCTCTTGAGTGCAATGCAAAGTTCAAACATGCAAAACATCTCATTGCATAAGCAATTTAGAATGCCCGATGAAAACAGGATGCTCCAAGAGTAAAGTTTCAGTTAAACTTGATGAAGAAGAATGTGCAACACTTCAAAACATCAGCTTCAAATTGAAGAATGTTGACACAACAAAACACTCTTAGGCCTCAAGCCAAACTTCCTTTTAAAAGAAAAGGAATGGAACATTGCAACAGCTTCCTTGGCACATGCGTCAATTACAAAGCCAGCTTAAATGAACCCTATTATGACTGATTTAGCAATGCTCTTACATTCACTAATGAAGCCTCTTGAGTGCAATGCAAAGTTCAAACATGCAAAACATCTCATTGCATAAGCAATTTAGAATGCCCGTTGAAAACAGGATGCTCCAAGAGTAAAGTTTCAGTTAAACTTGATGAAGAAGAATGTGCAACACTTCAAAACATCAGCTTCAAATTGAAGAATATATTACTAAGTGTGGAATATACAAAGATACATAGCCCATTAGGGCTATGGATGTATACACAAACCAATAGGAAAAAACCTCCTAAAGAGAGAAGAAAGTGCTCCAATACATCTAAGTAAGTTCGCACACATTACTATCACAACGCACTAACAAACCCCTCCTTATGAACTAAGAACTAGCACTCCTGTATAAGAAAGTGCCTAGCTATGTGGAATGTGAACAATCTACCAAAGGGACTAAGTCCAAAGCTTTGTGAAAAGCTCTAACTTCTCACATTGCAAAAGCCTTTGTGAATAGGCTTTCAAGATTATTGTAAGTATGCACATGTTCCAAGCTCATCTCTACTTCAAAAAGTCTCTCCATGACATAATGATAGTGCACTTCAGTTTGCTTTGTGGAAGCATGAAACATTGGGCTCCTCACAATTGCCAATGCACTTTGACTCCCAGTAAAGACGGTGGCAGCAGTAGACGGTTCATCACCCAAATTCTTTTTCTTCTTCAACCAAGATATGAGCTATCATGCATGAAGTAAAATCCACTCGTGGAGACACGTGCCATAGCAACAATCTATTGGAGAATGTAATGTGTTAATCTACACAAGAAGGTTTGCACCTCAGCCATGTTCATTTTAGTTTTCAGGGTTTTTAACCAACGATCGAACAATTTGACTTCATACCATTGACTTTCATAATAAAAGTGAATTTTAGCCCAAAAGAGAATTTTCACAAAAAATGGAGTTCACACGCAAATTTAACAAAAGTTCAGACATTTTTCACATTATTAGCATAAAAGGCACTTTTTATAATAATAGAAAGCAAGATCAATGGGGAAAACTATAATGTTTCTTCCCCATAAGCATTAGTGGAAGCATGTTGTCATACAAGTCACTCTAAGAGCAAGACCTAGTTTGAAATCTGGGGTTAATTTTTTAAGCCTCAAACTCGGGAATGTTAGATATGCTCAAACTCCACCCTCATGTGACCACAAACGATTCATGGTGCTCTAAATTGTAAGGCCCCCATTATGAGGAGAAGCCATTATGAGAGCCCGGACATTTGTGGAACCCTAACTTCCAAGTTAGATGAGGTTTATGTGACCATTGATGGTTGTAGATGATCTTTGTGAGCCTAGCCGTTAGGTTAGGTAGGGCATAAACTTCCAGACCATTAGGTTGCCATTTAAGGTGAAAATAGAGGCCCTGTGGCGTCGTGCGGTTTCCCCATAGAACCTTAATGTGTGTGTGTGTGTGGGGGGGGGGGGGGCAAGCCCCCCTCTACGGGGTCCGGGGGGCCTATCCCCCCGGCCTGTAGAGCCGAGACGGTAGGACTTCTAATCGTGGAGATATTGTTGGATCGTATATTTTACCGACTATTTTGTATCTCCTGACTATGTTTATCTATACCGAACCGCCTTGTAAAAGCTATATAAGCACGGCCCAGGTTGAGCTTTGCATAGCATTGCGCACTAGTAAGCCCTTCATCTAGAGTCTGTCTAGATCGCCATCTAAGCTCCATAGTGGGAGTGCACGGGTGGACAACACCATCATTGTAACTGCATAATGCATTACGTTCGGCAATCTGAGAATTTGTGTTCTCTATCTCTCAGTCTGCGTCTATCTTTATCTGCGTTTTTCTCTCAACTCTGTCTACAGGTCTATTCCGCTGTGCTGTTATTTTCTTACAGGGAATTCAGCTTTCTTCAAGTTAGGAAGGATCTCATACAAGGATGTCAACGTCTATCTCAGCCTTCAAACCTCAATTCTCATCCTAATTTCATGGGTATTTTTATTGGTCATATTTGAAAGAATTACTCCAGGTTTGAGCCTTTGCTTTCGGGAGGAACTTTCACTCAGCTTTAGCCTCAGATATTCAGCTCAAACTTCAGGCCTGTATTTGGGCATATTTTCAAATGGAGCTCCTTATGTACAAAGAGTGTTCAGCCCAAAATAAAAATTTCTTGCCGCCTCTATTTTTATGGAACATCTTCAAATCCTTAACCTTCTTCCAAAGTAAAAAGTTTTGTGTGTAAAAAGTTACTAATTTTGCCAAAAAAATAAAAAAAATCTTTTTTTTGGCCCAAAATATTATAGATTTATCATTTGTCACTTGTGGAAAACAATTTTCCATTGTGAATATTATTATTGGACCTACCTCACTTCCAACACTTATCTATTTTGAAGCATATCATCTTCAACTACAGAGCTATGGAGATTTAGTTATGGGTTGAAGCTTGTATCTCATGCATATTATCTATGCTATCTTATAGCTTCATGTACTTTATCATGGAATGTGTGAAATATATTTGGAGCTTGAATCCTTCAATCTCTCTGATGTCTTATCTAGTTTGCAACTTGTCTCTATTTTCTCTATGTCTTTATATTAATTGTGGGCCTAAAACCCAACAAATTCACTTTAATCTCCATATCAAATGAAGTCGTCTTTTATGGACTTAGCATCTAAGTTGCTTCTCAATTCAAGCTTTGTATAATATATGCACAAATGAATCGCAAACAAAGACCAAACCTCTTTAGGGAGATCATCTTTCAAGGAAATGTGAGGAGATCGATTGCATACATGTACTACTGTTTTTAAGGCTTCTCCCCAAAAAACATGAAGGAGATCAGCCATGGACAACATGCATCGTACTTCTCACAAAGAATCTTATTCTACTCTTTAACCAGTTACCACACCATTAGAGAAGGGATTGTATCAAGTTATAAGCACTGTGACAATGCCACGTAACTCAAGAGTTGTTAAAGCCAGCACTTATTGCTCACCCCCATTTTTTTGTATGAAAACATTTGAGCTTTCTATCTTTTTGGGTACTCACAAATGCATGAAACCTTCTTAGAGGCAGCAAAGGCTTCATCTTTAGACCTTAAGGGATATACCCAAAGATTCCTAGAGTAATCATCCAATGGCACTATTAAATGAGGAGTGTAGAGGAGTGTATAGTGCCACTTCCTTCAATGGAGCATGCTTGATTGTTTCCTAGGTAACCACTACCATGTTACATTACCATACCCAAAGAACATAAAGATGGGTAACTCTAGTTAATGTGACCATAGTTGGATCAATGGAGTGTTTGCCCTATGGTATGCCCCAGAGAGAGAAAGAGAGAGAGAGAGAGAGAGAGAGAGAGAGAGAGAGTTTCAATCAACTTACCAAGCTTGACTATTGAAGCATGAAGTAATAGAATTAGATTGATCATTACTAAATGCTAATAGCTATAGCCTTAGGCCTATGATGATTCACAACACATATAGATCAACCGATTGCATCATCGACAAAATATATGCATGCAACACATTGCAAATTGTTCCCCACTCATTTGCAAGACAAATTGCCCATACGCAATCTTGCACTTAGAGAGAGCGCACTCTTCATACACTTGGATATTCTCCCAAAGAATATAAGGAACTATCACAGGTATTTCTTCTGGCTCGATCTATGAAAGCCTTTGAAAGTGCAAGGATTAGACACACTTACCACTTTGCAGTAACGTATATTTCCCCATGCGATCAGCCTATTCTTGTGCATAAACAAAGCGCAAAAAAATGCTGTAACATATATTTTCCCATGCGATCAGCCTATTCTTGTGCATAAAGAAAACAGATTAAACATGAATGTGAGGCGAAACTACCTAAAACAGAAAGAAATAAAAGTTTGGAGTGAGAAAGAGCACTATGGATATGACTAGAGTATGTGAGCAAAGGTTTCAAAACGATGCAATATGAAAAATATCTGTTGCACGGATATCAAGTTAAAAAAACCGGTCATTTGGATCATAAATAGCAAGAAAACATAGAAGAAAATGTTACAAGGAGCTCTCTGCGCTGATTACGCTGGACAAGTTTGACATCTGCCACAAAAAGCGCAGAATCTCGAGAAGTTTCTGAAAGAACATGTGATATGCCTCAAATATATAAACGGAAGATTCTAAATTGACTAGACAATAGCCATGAGAAGTCAGAGGACCTGGCGTGAGTAGGATCCAATTGTAAAACCGGTCATTTGAATCATTTAGTAGAAAGGAAAAGTGAAAAAAAAAAACTCCGAGAAACCCGTGACCTAACTGCACCGGATCGTTTCGATTTTCGTCAAAAACAGTTTAGAAGAGTTGCAGTAAAATGAGACATGATCCGGCTTACCGGTCTCTAAAAGCAATGCAAAGTAAGAATTTTCATGTTTCTTGAAAGCCTGCAAGCTCATATATCCGGCTAGAAGAAGCAAAGCGCCGGCAGCCCCTCCGCCCATGAGAGATGTGGAGCTGCCCTTGCGCAAAAAGCCGATGAGGCCTCCCAACACTATCACAAATCCATAGGGAATGGTGAAGCAGAAGTCGTGCATTGCAATGAGTCTCCTTCTCCACCTGCGTATGAAGGTGCGAGCCTGTGTCCCCGATCAACCTCTTCAATTGACGGCGTAAAATGCTGATATGTTCAGTTAGTCAAAGCTCCCTTATGTAGGCCGCTCAAACTGGTGAGTCGTGACGAAGATGTCACACTAAGCCGTGCTTGATATTTTTCCTCTTAAAGGAAATTCGATCAATCTTGATTGTTTTTTTTAGGAAGTTCGGCCGAAGTTTAATCTCTCTTATTCATAATATGAATCTTCATGCATGTTAAGTTGTTTGGTTGAATTTTTTGCTTTTGGAAGTGGAATGAAAATTCAATCCCTTCCTACGATAATAAGATAGTTGTGGATCTTAGGTCAGTGTATTGCCTTCAGGAAAAGTTAAATCCAATTACTTTAAAGTAGTCTTTTTGAAGTGACACTTTATGACAGTCTCACCCTTTGTGAAATATGAGAGTCCCATGGGTACTATACCCTTTCACTTGTAGAGTTTTTCTTTCAATCTAATTCAAATCTTGATTGTTTTTATGATACAAATGGATGATAATAATTTAGTTTTGAATGTTTATAGTGAGTGGAAGAAGAAGATTATTACATTTTTAAATAGAATTTGAATTTTCTTTTTCACGCTCTGTCGGAACTCTAATGTATCATCTTTCGAGTTGAAAGATGAAGCCCTCATGTTGTATATTTTCTTGGATAAACAAATAGTTTTTTTTTTCTATTTATTATTATTATTTAAATCTTGTTCCATTTTATATTCTTGTTCACAATGAGCAATAGAACTTCATCTATGGAAAAAGAATTCCATTCTTACGTGTGAACAAAACGGTAGTGCAACTTTCCAATGGAAAACATTAACACATTCTTGTGTTCCACTCATGACAATGTGAATCCAGCTTTAATTCGTGTTCAAACACACAATGGTGAAGGTAGAGTGGTTGTCCCAGTTCGTTGGCCTAGTGGTTGGGCCTCTCACCTCTTGAGGCGGGGGCGAGGGTTCAATCCCTGGCAGCAACATGTAAGGGACATGTAATCTGGAATGATGTTGCATTGTGGCTGAGTGCCACCATTTGTTTGTCCTTGCGGTAGTGTTGACCGCCGTCTAACCCAGTCTTGTAAACCCCTGTTCTTGTGGGATAAGGGGGGTCCCATGGGTACTATGCCCTTCCTTGTACAGTTGCAATTTCAAAGTTAAAGTCCGGGGGAGTAGGCCTCGGCCGAACCTCCATTTAAAAAAAAAAAAAAGGTAAAGTGGTTGCCTCTACTTTCCCATTTTGTTTTGGTTCCGGTTGAACAATGCTACTCCCTTGTATGAATGGAATCCAATTAAGGGTTAACATGTAATCCTCTCTTCATCCAATTAAAGGTTAACACGTGGGCCTTATTGTTCACATGGGATGGTGGCACTCTCATAAGATTGTGAATCCAAATAAAAATTAACATGTGGCTTACACTATTCATAGTGGATGGTGATAGCACAACAAATTTATGTTTAGATAAACTTTTGTGGTCACAAAAGGACATGGAATAATTTTTTTTGTTTCTTGTTCCAACCAAGACTAGTTGGATCGTGAGTAAAGGCTAAAAAACTTGATAATATGAGAACTTTTTTTTTAACTAATTGACAATAGAAACTACATCTAAATTATTTTAGATATAATGATGCATGTGGAAAACTTGAGAAAGTCATACTAGCTAGTAAATTGACGCTCAAGAATGTGATCAAGTGGTTTGATATGACACACTTAAATTGTCAAGTTGAGAGTTGACCTAGTCAAGTGCATGGAAATATGTGTTGAAGTGATAATTGTTACACATACAAAAAAATAATGCCTAGTCTAAATAGCCATACACCTCAGTCAGGCGTTTCATTTGTTTCAGTCATACACAATAGGTGATAATAAAACACAGATATCTCTGAGCCCGCTCACCCAAACATATCAATAGTGGGTTCATTTTGAATCTCTCAATGAGATGCATGTAATGAAAGTCAATTTGAACTCTAAGACTTGTGGCCAGAGTTATGACCAAAATACAAATTTGTGAATGACATATGCTTGCATTTTTTTCTTTCTACACTTGTACACATAATTAATGCTCAGAAAAGAAGGAGAAAGGGATAGATCGATAAATTTAGCACTGTTACCATGCCATGTGCTTGCACAAAAGTTCACGAAGAATTACCATGCCATGTGCTTGCACAAAAGTTCACGAAGAAGGAGAAAATGGGGCAAGATGTTCAAGTCATAGGGTTCACTATTTCGGGATCTCTTGTTATTCAAAATGAACAAAATGACTATTTCTTTGAAAATGGGATTAGTTCACTTATATACTAATGCCCTAAACTCATGTTCATCCATACTTGAAGTCGTATAAGATTCAAAATTCTAATCTAATGAATTATGGAAAATATTTACAATTTTGTAGGAGATGCACATCAAGGACTCCTCTTGTGCTTTTATAAGGTTTATTATACATCAAAAAGGCTTTATTGATAAAAATAACCTTTTTTTTTAGTTCACCACCTTTCACACTCCACCTCAACTTTATAGCTCCTCTTTGCTTTTCCTATGCTTTGCTTTAATGTTCCATGCAACACTCTCCCCCTCCTAGTGTTTGTCATCCTCGACAAGCCCTTGTGGTATTGTCCATGGGTATCAATTGTTATTGTAGCAAGAGAAGTTCTTCAAGAGCCTTAGCTAGGGGACTTGTCAAAATAAGATCTACAATCCTTCAATGTGCTTCATCACCTTTGTATATAGAAGTTTTCAAAGATTAGCAAAAAAAAATCTACTTCTTTTTTGTTACTTTGCATCCTTCTTGGTCTTTGACCTTTATCTACATATTTCCATTTCTTTATAATGCTTGTCCTTTTGAATTTGGGTAGATTGACATTGTTTAATTTATCCTTGTGAGGAATTAAGCTTCAAACATCAGTTTACATTTGTTGTTCAAAAGGTAAATGGTAGACAACAACATGCCATTGTTTATTGTTTAATCCAAAGTCATGGATGGACCAATGTATAGGATTTCTTAGCAATGTACCTCATGCACACCTTGTTATGTTATGTAGACCTATGCATGCATACTTTGGAATGTGTTGAAAGAATTATGGTTCAATGAGTGGGTTGCGTGCAAATTGCTTCAAGGGCATGTCGTTGATGAAGTTTCTTGGTCTAAGAAAATCGAGACATCGTGTTGAAGCTCAATGACAAGTCTTTCATGTGTATTTTTGCCATTATTCACCCTTGTTTGTAGAAGTGCATCGAGATGTCTAAATAATGTTGTTTCACTTTGTTTCAAATGATTTGAAGCCCATTTTCAAGTCCAACAGAGTGGTAGCCATTGATGTCAGAGTGGTAGCCATTGATGTCATAGACTTCATAATTCGTTGTTAGTATTAGAAAAACATGAATTTTTTTTTTCTATTTTTTTATTATATTTCCCTTTTCTTTTCTTTTTTGATATCGCATTATTACAATTAATTTAGTGATAAAAATTAAGAGAAAAATAAGGAAATATAAAACCATTCATATACATGTGAAAGTTACTTCCTCCCCTCCTTGAGTAGATGTTAGCGGATTATCGATGAATTTATAGTGTCTAGATGCATGGTCTTTGAATGTGGCCCTATTTACGCATACTCTAGGTGCATAAAAATAGATGTGTGCAAAAGGAGGATTACGTGTTATCAAATAATAGTGGTTGACAATTTTTTATGTCTCCATATATTTTTTCTTTGTGACGATCCATTTACGGACGAGAATGGAGAGACTATGCTTATTGTTGATATATTTTGGTAGTGATGTGTGTGAACACACTTAAGACCGCTATGGCACTTTTTTTTTCCTCTTTAGAAGGTTTTTTTCCCTTAGGTTGTAGATATTTCTATAACCCTATTGGGTTACTTATTCTTGTACATTCACTTGATAATTCATTCAGTGTTATGTTGTGCTCCAAGCTTCTTCTTCTTTCGTGTGTTGTTCATGTGCTTGTGCAAACCTCAACCTCCAACAATTGGTATCATATAGGTCGCCGCTTCATCTAGGGCATCATCAATGCCCCTCCGGTCGTAGTCTCAAAATTGCATGAAATTTGGTGAGCATACTCAAGGTGATTAGTAGTTCAAAACGGCTTCGCTTTGTCGCATAAAAAATTTGATATGAGCTTATTTAAACCTTCCAATGCACTATCACAATGTGTATGTAGGTAGTTTTTTCCTTTTATGCCAAACATATATACAGGTTCCATTTCACCACTACAAGCACCTCGAAGTTTGTTATAGGTTTAGCAGAGCTTGATAGGATAGTTATGTTCAACTTTTTTGAGATACAATCATTTCTTTGCATCAAAGTATTTATTCAATGGCCATGGCTAAAAGCAATGATGTATTTTGTATGTTGGTTGTTGAGGACAAGTTGGATGGTAATAATTACCTGTTATGGGCATATATGATGCATCATGTATTGGTACCAAAAGGGTTGTGGAATATTGTGTAGGGTATTGAAAAACACCCAACTACGCCTACAAATTCAGTTATTGAAGGTGATGCAGATGGCATTGAAGATGATGATCTTCAGATTCCCGTTTGTGTTGTGGTTCCTACTTCACCTACTTTAGAGCAACTTGGGATGGTAGAGATGCTCAGGCATATGCATTGATAGCTTTGTCTGTCAAACATGCCATTATCTCTACCTGTAGAATAAGAAAGGGAAGAAAACACATCTCTGCAACCTGTCATATGCTTTGTAGCACCTGAGTCAAATATCCAAGGAATTGCTGAAAGAACTTGTAAAGCTGCCTAATCAAAAGCTACTTCCTCAATGGTGATACAGGCATAAGGATCACCTTGAGATTTCCCTTTTTTATCATCTTCTGCAACATTACCTGATGCCTTTTCCTTTTTTGCTACAACCCTTTTATAAGATGCTGACACTACAAGGAATACGGGCGTGTAGCGACGGTTAACGCGACAGAATTTCGTCGCTGTAAAATTGCAACTTGCGTCGGAAATACCGTCGAGCGCGGACCGTCGATTATACGACGCAAAAAACGACGGTATTTGCGACGGTATATGTCTAACGTCGCATAAACGACGCTTGTTAATGGCGTCGCTTAAGCGATGCTGTTTAGCGTCGCTTATGCGATGCTAAAAAGCGTCGCTTATGCGACGGTTTATAAGCGACGGTCTATTGCATCGCTTATACGACGACGCGTTGCATCGCTTATGCGACGATCTGTTGACGGACAAAAATTAAAACGTTGGAGGCTCTCCAATCGGCATTTTCACGCATCCGATCGAAGAGCTCTCCAACGTTCGCAATTGCGCTGCGCTTACGAACTGAAGCAAGTATATGCAGAATTGTTGTTTTGCTTAAGCTCTCTGTTATTGTCTCCCTCTGTCTTTGTTTCTCTCTTTCTACATCTTTGTCTCTTTGAATTTTCTCTCTCTCTCTCTAGATCTCTCTCTAGATCTCACTCTCTCTCTCTAGATATCTCTCTCTCTCTAGATCTCTCTCTCTCTCTCTCTCTAGATCTCCCTCTCTCTCTCTCTCTCTCTCTCTCTCTCTCTCTCTCTTCTCTCTTTCTCTTCTCTCTTTTTATTGCAGGTTATTCAAGAAGCTAACCAAGCAAAAACTATGGATCACAATTGTAAGTACAATTTCTATTATTTGTAGATCATTTGAATTGTGTTATTTTCATTACATACCATACTCACACTTATTGATATGCACTCATACACTTATACATGACGAAGAAGCACACACACATGCATATACCTACATATACACATATACATGCACATACACACACATACACATAGAGTTATACATATACACACACATACACAAGAACATGCACATATTGATACATACATATACACTTATACATGCACATGCATATACATACATATATGCACACATACACATGCACATATACACATATACATGCACATACACACACATACACATAGAGTTATACATATACATGCATATACATATACACACATACACATGCACATGCACATACTCATACACACATATGCACTTATACATGCACATGCACATACATACATATACACACACATACACATGCACATACATACATATACACACACATACACATGCACATACATACATATACACACACATATATACACTTAGGTACACACATATGAATGAATTATATAATTAAAGTATTAAAACACATGCTTAATATAAACAATAATAAAAATCAATAGAACAAAACTCTTCATTACTTAATACCATACACACAATTCAAAACATGACTGAAATGAAAAATATATAGATAAATATATGTATATATCAATGTAAATACATAATCCAATGTCATAATCAACGTCTAAAATCCTAATCATCGTCATCATGATCATCATCATCATCAGCAATATCATGATCAGATGGATCTTCCTCATCCTCATCCTCATGATCACCCTGTGACGATCGAGATCGTCCCTCCTGTGTCTGTCTCTCCACCTCATCCATATTTGTCTCCCCATAATACTCCTGTATTACATATAACAAACATAAATCAATAAAATAATTAAAACATTCATAACAACAAAATAATTATATAAAATTTAAAAATACTCACAAAGGCATCAGGATGATCTTGTATATACTCGCTCAAACGCCGATATCCAAAATGTGTAGCATACTCGATCTCGTGTTTCGTAGGATATCGGCCATAATCCTTTCGCTGCAATGAAACAAATAAAAAACATTAGTTGCTTGCATTTTAACTAAAATAAAAAATATACTCACAATAACACATATACTTACAAACGTAGCTACAAAACCATTATGGCCCATTTGGCCTAAGTGCGATGTGTGGCCCGACTCCACTCTCTTCCTTGCAGCAGCCTGTTTATTCAAGGAAAAAAATACATAAATTAAATTAAAAAATTACTAAAATATCTAAAAATTATAAATATAAACTATTAATTTGTGTACCTTCTGCTGAGGAAATGACTCCTGAAGACGTAGCTGTCTACGAAAAAACTGCCACGACTCAGGTGGTATGTTAGCTCGCCTCTTATTTTTTTCGACCATACAATATCTCCTGTTAATTTAATCTCAAACAGAAAAAAAAGTCAGAATACATACACATTTATACACACATATACACATACACATACACATACACATACACATACCCACATACACATATACATGCAAACATATACGCATGCATATATGTATATATATACACATATACATACATATAACATAAACACACATATACATATCCACATATATACGTACACACACATGCATGCATATACACATTCATACAAAATACATGCATTTATCCCACAATACAATATCTCCTGTTAATTTAATCTCAAACAGAAAAAAAAGTCAGAATACATACACATTTATACACACATATACACATACACATACACATACACATACCCACATACACATATACATGCAAACATATACGCATGCATATATGTATATATATACACATATACATACATATAACATAAACACACATATACATATCCACATATATACGTACACACACATGCATGCATATACACATTCATACAAAATACATGCATTTATCCCACAATAATATGTGTTGTGTATATGTGAATATGTGTGTATGTATAAATGTGTATATGTGAATATGTGTGTATGTGTAAATATGTATATGTGAATTTTTTATTTATGTAGATAATCAAATTATTAATATCAAATACCATTATTTGTAGATTCTGATCAATCAGATGGAACTCCACCACCGTCTCCTCATCGTGCAACGACTTTATACTGTAAGTATATGAAATATTTAATTTTAACTATATTTGATGGATACATAACTTATATATTTTTTTTATGTTTCTTATGATGTGCAGATTCTGATCAATCAGAGGGTACTCCACCACCTCCTACCCATGCAACGACTTCACATGTGTCCTCCGATAGGAATTATGATGAATTTTACTATCAAGAGCATATTATATGTTGGTGTAACTCTTGTTATGGCACGTATCGAAGTCCACGATTGGAATGTATTGAACATGAGGCAGAGTATGGTACTTTTGAGCATGCACCATCACCTAGTCAACGTGATAATGCTTGGGTATGTATTTTCTATATATATTAATGTCATTTTTTTATTTAAAAACCATGTATAAAATCAAATTATTATTGATATACAGGAATACTTGCTCGATGATGATGATGATAATGATTTTTCTCATAATGTTAATATACCTCGTACACGTCATGGACTTGCTGTTCATCAATTACAAGCAGAGGTTTCTAGAAATCCTCTACCTCCTGGTTTAGAGAATGAAACGGCTGGAGATTATCCATTGCCAGCTCGTGATCGTTCTTTAGTACAAACATATGATAGAAGAAGATATGGAGGATGGAATAGAGGACCACTTCCTTTAGATGGAGAGGTTTTCAACTTTTGGGGTAATCGCTATATGATTGCTCCATCCACTATTACTAATGCTGGTCGTGGTCTCTTTATTGTAGAGGATTTGTATGTGCCTCCGAACTCTGAAGTCACTCTTATGTCATTTTGTGGTCCTATATATGGATGGGGAGATTGGCATCGACTTTCACGTTATGTTCAAAGCATGAGTACTTATGGAATATGCTTGAACGCAGCATCTCTTACTAGTAGAAGGATTTTACATGCAGAAAATGAAAGATTATATATTGATGGAAGACCTTACACACATGGAAATATAGCAGGTTTAATAAATAGTAGTCGAGGGTTACATAATAGTTCAAGGACTAATTGCACATTTGAGGAGCGTGAAAATAGTCATGAATCACCATACATGAGTAGAGATGTATCAAGATACATAGTTGTCAATGCTATTACTACATTACATGCTGGTGATGAACTATTAATGAATTATGGATGGCGTAGACCTCCAAGAGCACCTTTTAGCTAGAGAGAATAAAAATTTTCTATCCATATTTAATAAGTTATATACTTAATTTTATATTTGAAGTTTAATTTTTATTCATTTATGGAATACTAATGAGTTTTGTTTATATGTGTAGATTCCAACGTATGATGTTGATGATATTCGTCCACAACATTCACAATTACCAATAAGACCTCATTTATCAGAAGCTTCCATGAGGAGGCTACGCAAAACTAATCCTGTGCAATATGCAAAGTTGAAAGATCTATATTCAAAAGATGATAAAGTACAAGATTTGTGTGACAATGATGAAGATGATGGCATGGTAGATTTTATTGAGGATTGGTATCAAAATGACAGTGAGAGCATGGATATTTCTAAAAATGAGAAATATCTTCGAGAGGAATGTCTAAAGCATGTATATGAAGGAAGTCGTTTGACACGACTAAGTGCAAGCTTACTTATTCTCAACCTTCAAAATCGTTTTGGATGGAGTAATATATCTGTTTCGACACTATTAAGGTATAATTTTCAATTTTCTATCTACTTATATATATGCGCATCTTTTAAAACTATTAATGCATCTTTCAAAATATTCATAAAAAATTTGATTGTTTGGATGGCAGGATACGATTGTTTGTTTTGGAGGATATGAAGTATGTATCTTCATTGAATGATTTGTCGATTCACGCATATGTTCAATTTGAAAGTGTGAGAAGCGGATTTATAATTTGTATTCAAAGAATTTGGCACTGTTTATAGGCCATACAATGGTGACCTGGATGCATCGCATGCACAGAGGTTACTCAAGATAGAGCAATCTGATTATAATGGACTAGTGCCAGCAAGATTCCTAGGGTATGCAGTAAACCTCTTGCATGTCAATGGTGAGGCGCATTTGAAGTTTAGGATACAAAGTGGAAATCATGGTGGCTTGAGAGGATCACACATATACATGCAAGAGGTTTACTGCATACCCCAGGAATCCTGCTAGTACTAGTCCCTTATAATCAGGTTGCTCTATCTTGAGTAACCTCTGTGCATGCGATTCATCCAGGTCACCATCGTATGGCCTATAAACAGTGCCAAATTCTTTGAATACAAATTATAAATCCGCTTCTCACACTTTCAAACTGAACATATGCGTGAATCGACAAATCATTCAATGAAGATACATACTTCATATCCTCCAAAACAAACAACCGTATCCTGCCATCCAAACAATCAAATTTTTTACGAATATTTTGAAAGATGCACATAAGCATACACATATATAAAATTATATGCATATATATATGTATATTTATTTATTTACTTTCTTTAATATATCATTTTTTTGATAAACTTACAGGTTATTATCTGAAAAGTTTTTACCAAGTCAAAATATTCTTCCTACCTCACATGATGAAATGAAGAAGATAATCAACAATCTTGGTATGGATTATCAATGTATACATGCATGTCCTAACGATTGTATTTTATATAGAGGTGAATATGCAGACTCTTTGACATGTCCCAAATGTCAATCTCCTCGATATAAGGGTGAAGAAGGTAAAATCCCGAATAAGGTATTGAGACATTTTCCATTGGCTCCACGGATTAGACATATGTTTCAAAGCCCCGAATTATCAAAGCTTTTGACTTGGGGACATGATCACAAAAGTACTGATGGAATAATCAGAATTCCTCATGATAGTGTTGCTTTTCAGCATATTGATTCTACATGGCCTGAATTTGCACAAAATCCACAGAATCTAAAGTTAGGAGTTGCATTAGATGGGGTTAATCCATTCTCCATGAAATCCAGTAAATGGTCAACATGGCCAGTGGTAGTCATAAACTATAATCTTCCGCCATATCTTAGCATTAAAAAGGAACATTTAATGCTTTCACTTTTAATCCCAGGCAAAAGACAAGTTAAAGATATGAATGTATATCTTGCTCCTCTCATTGACGATCTTCAAGAGTTATGGAGAGGTATTAATGTCATTGATATATCAAAAAGCATCAATGAAAGACATATTACGATTCGTGGTATTGTGGCTTGGACTATTCACGATTTTCCTGGATATGGCGTTTGTTCAGGTATTGATGTAATTTTTTTATTCAATATGCATGTAAATAAATATGATTTAATCTAATTATATTTTTATCATTTTCCATGATGCAGGAATATCTACTAAGGGTTATAAAGCTTGTCCATATTGTGGTGATTGGTTGAGATCAATCTATAGTAAGAATCTCAACAAAAATATTTATCTTCGACATCGACGATTCTTGCCTGATGATCATCCATTAAGATCTAAAAGAGAAGCGATACATTTTAATGGAAAGCTTGAAACAGGTCAGTGTCCAAAACCTATGACGCCTATGGATTGGTATAAAAAATGGACAGATGGACCTCTGATAGATCCAGAAGCAGAAATCTTCAGTGATGATTCAGATAATGAGTATGTGAACAAAGGTAAAGGGAAATTGGCACTCGCAGAGAACATATCAATATGGTATTCTTTGGAGTATTGGAAAGAGTTAAAAGTATGTCATCTTCTTGATCCTATGCATATATTCAAAAATATTGGTTATTCACTATGGCAGCATCTTCTTGGACTAAAAGATACCACAACATCAAGAAATGATTTGAAAGATCAAAAATCCAAACCAAAGTTATGGCCAGTTTTTGATAGACATCGACAAGAAACGACTTATGCATCTGCTCCTTGGGTACTTACGACAAAAGAGATACAAACTATCAACAATAGAATTCAATTGATCAAGACTCCTACAGGATATGGAGCATCGTTTCAAAACATGTTTACTATGGATGATAAGAGCTTATCTGGATTAAAGACCCATGACTGGCATAACTTTTTGAAACATATTTTACCTTTGGTTATCGATGGATGTACAACGAAAGGAGTACGAGATGTCATCTATCGTCTTGGATCACTTATAAGGTAATTATGATACTTTTATATTTAATATGTTTGAATATTGGATATCTTTTATTTTTTAATTAACTTCTTTACAATTGTTTTTATGATTTGTATAGGTGGATTACATCCAAAGAGATCGATAAAAATTCGATCCCACAAAAAAAACGTGAATGCAAAGAGCTACTATGTTTGATGGAAAAAGAACTTCCTACTTCATTTTTTGATATTCAAGTTCATTTACTAGTCCATCTTGTAGATGAGATAGAGATTGCCGGTGTTGTCAACACTCGATGGATGTTTTGGGTCGAGCGATTTATGGGAATACTAAAAGGTTATGTGCGACAAAGAGCAAAACCAGAAGGATCCATGGCAAAGGGTTGGATGCTTGAAGAGTGCATGTATTACGTTAGTGAGTACCTTGAAAGAGTTCATGAAGAAGCTCCACGTGCATGGACCAACGAGTCTTCTTCAAAAATAACCGATGAGGTATTATCAGGTAAGGGGGTTCCATTCTTATTTACATTTCAAGAAAAAAATGATGTTTCCACTTTTGTAGCATATAATAGCGAATGCATGCAAGCATTCGTTAGCGAGTACGAGGAACTTCAAAGTCTCCAAAGTAAAAGGCGAAAAAACAAAAGATCTAGACGTAATCTCGATAATAATGAGATTACAGATATACCTTCTTTCACGGATTGGCTATATAGTCGTTTGCAACGCGCCAACGCAAATAATGAAGAAATCTCAGATGAGCAAAGAGAGTTAATGATGGGTTGTGAACAAAAGGTAATTTTATTAAAATATATATTTTATTTTTTTCATATATGTATGTTAGTTTCTATTTACTAATTCAATTTATTTTGCAGGCTCGAATGTTCACTAATATGTGGGCTTTTGGACAGCATATTAGAATCAAATCCATTGATTCTTTACGTAAAACAGAGGATTCTAGTATTGTTGCTTGTTTCAAGCAACTATCACGTGCTAGCTCAAAAGACACGAACCTTATAGATGGCGAACTTGGTTACGTAGGAACTATTGTTGGTATCTACGAAATTTCATTTCGTACATTCAAACAGGTAGAAAAAAGTTTATATATTTTTTTTAGAGTTAGTTTTTTTTTAAGCACCTAATAATGGGACGTTTTTGTTGTTATATATTGTGATAGGTCATTTTGAAGGTTGACTGGTATCGAGCGGAGTATAAAGGTAGTAATTCTACAATAAGAAAGGAATTATCTGGGTTTTGGGCAATTGATTCTTCCAAGGTAATGCGATCTACTAAAGAACCATATATTCTTCCTAGGCATATTGAACAAGCATTTTTTTTATAAAAACCCAGATGCTCATCCTTGGTGGCAAGTCATTCATGTGCAACCTAGAGGTAGGTCATTGTTTGAACAGTTTATTGTTAGAGAGATTGAAGAAAGTCCTCTTGATGATTCAGCATCAGATACTGATACATCAACATCTGGAATAGAAATTAGACTCATTATACGTGATAATGATACTAATCTTTTTGATGAAGAGGATAATTCTCTACATGCTGATTCTACTGATGAGGAAGAGGAATTACCAGAAATAGATATTAATCCACCAATAGATGATGTGATTCATGAGAACATAGATTTAACAATAGAAGAAATAAATGAAATCAATAAGGATAATGAAGATGAGACTATATTGATGTCTTACCAAAATGATGGCAATAATGAAAACATATGAGCAGATTAGATAGTAACTTGAAGCTTCTGAATGGATATATATAATAGGTTTTTTTTATTAACTTGAATAACGATGAATCCTACTAGAGAGATGAAATCATGTTCTTCTAAGTTAGAACATGAAGCTCGGGGGTATGCCTAATTATTTTATATATAGCTTTATCTTCGAGGAGTAAATTTTTATCATGTATGTATGCATATGTGTGTGTATTCATGTGTATTATATGTATACATATATTAGTATGCATATATATGTATTTCATGTATATGTATGTGTTTGCATGTGTGTGATATATGTATACATGTATTCATGTACGTAATATATGCAAGTGTTTATAATTGTGTACATGTATATATGTATATGTGTCTATGTGTAAATATGTACATGTAAATATGTATGCATGTATATATATGTTTATGTGTGCATGTAGGCATGTACATGTATGTGTAAATATGTACATGTAAATATGTTAGTATGTATATATATATTTATGTGTGCATTTAGGCATGTATGTGTGAAGCATAATATATCTACTCCATTTTATATTTATGTATCCTATCTACATGATGTGTATATATCTTTACATATATTATGAATCATGATCCTCGTTGATTCGAGTAGCTATATATAGAGGCATAAGGTTGGGAGGAGAGACATCTCTCTAGTAGGACGTCGGAGGTGTATATATACTTCAAACATATGGCTAAAAGGTTTTATATGTATATGTATATACATTTTTATTTTAGATTTTTTTATATGTATATATATATATATATATATATATATATATATATATATATATATATATATATATATATATACATACATACATACATACATACATAGTTTTTCCATACGTGAAACATACTTCCAACGCATACGGGTATGGAAGTATGAAAAAAGTATGGAATTTCAAAAAAAATACCATACGTGATATCATACGTGTGAGAAAAAAAGTATTAAAAAAATCTGAAAATAATATATATATATATATAATAATAATAATATATAATATAATATAACAGAAAACAGCCATAAAATATATAAATATGCAGCTGAACATTCAGATTTCAGATTTCAGTTCACACACTTCAGAATTCAGATTCATAAAATATATAAATATGCAGCTGAACATTCAGATTTCAGATTTCAGTTCACACACTTCAAAATTCAGATTCATAAAATATATAAATATGCAGCTGAACATTCAGATTTCAGATTTCAGTTATCACACACTTCAGAATTCAGATTCTAATCTCTAGATAATCATGATTTGTAAATATGCAGCTTCAATTTTGTCGAGATACATAGATGTATACATACATGATACACATGCATACATACATACTACAAAAATAGAAACATGTATATTAGATACATATATAAGTTAATATACATGCCTTTCAGTAAACATAGAGTAATAGATTTTAGGAATGACATCATACATACATAGATGCATATATAGATACATACATACGTACATACATACATAGCTCTCTCTATCTCTCTCATATACATACATACCGTGCATTGTCGCGACGATGAGCCATAAGTGTCCGCATCTCTTTTAAACACCACTTAAGGGACCATCCTGTCCCAAACTCTGTCTCAAGTGAACTAAGCACGTACTTTTTATCCCTCTCATCATGCTCACTACAAAAATAAAAAACATAATGTAAATAAAACATAAGATATACATTTCAATTTATATGTAAAACTTTTACTTACTTCCATGGTAAGTGGATAAAGCGCAGGTAAGAGTCGCATAGTGCCCGCATTCTTCTCTTGAACTCCAATCCATTCCCTATGTACACAATGTTCCCCTCCGGCTCTATGTCGCACTCTAGTCCTAAGGTGCCTATGCATGTCCTCATAGGCAACTCTGCTCTGCTATCACGTGCTGGAGGTGGTATAGGTGTCCTAAAAATAGATAGATAGAAATAAATAAAAATATGTGCTATAATATCATTAAAAAAAATTATGAAAAAAAACATACCTATGAGCAGATAGCTCTCTTCCTGCATGTGGATCCGCAGAAGAGCCCTCGTCTGATCGCGTAAGCATCTGGATCGTATAATCCAGCTCCTCATCGGACATGTCTGCGTAGTCCCGCATTATGGCCCCTAGAGTATCTGACGGAACTCTTGCTCTCATAAGACTTTTTATGAGAGTGAGTTTCGCCTTTCTCTCTTTACTGGGATCCATAATACCTAACATATAAAACAAAATGGTTAGAAATCAATATATATATACGTGTATGTGTGTGTATGCATGTGTATGTGTGTGCATGCATGTGTATGTGTGTGTATGCATCTGTGTGTATGTGTGTAGGTATATGTGTGTGTTGTCTATGTGTATGTGTGTGTGTCTATGAGTGTGTATGTGTTTATGTATATGTATGTATCTACGTGTGTGTATGTATCTATGTGTGTATGTGTATGCATGTATGTATGCATGTGTGTGTATGCATATGTATGTGTGTGTATGCATCATTATGTGTGTCTATGTATGCATTTGTACGTGTGTATGCATCATTGCATGTGCATGTGTCTATGTGTGTATGTGTGTGTATATGTGTGTGTGTCTATGTGTATGTGTGTGTGTTTATGAGTGTGTATGTGTTTATATGTATGTATGTATCTATGTGTGTCTATGTGTCTAAGTGTGTATGTGTATGCATGTATGTATGCATATGTATGTGTATGCATATGTATGTGTGTGTATGCATTATTATGTGTGTCTATGTATGCATGTGTATGTGTGTATGCATCATTACGTGTGTATGTATCTATGTGTGTATGTGTGTGTGTATATGTGTTTGTATGTGTGTATGCATGTGTGTGTGTATGCATGTGTATGTGTATATGTGTATATGTGTATATGTGTGTGTATATGTGTGTATGCATGTGTGTGTGTATATGTGTGTATATGTTTGTATGCATGTGTGTGTATGCATATGTATGTGTGTGTATGCATTATTATGTGTGTCTATGTATGCATGTGTATGTGTGTATGCATCATTACGTGTGCATGTGTCTATGTGTGTATGTGTGTGTATATGTGTGTGTGTCTATGTGTATGTGTGTGTGTCTATGAGTGTGTATGTATGTATCTATGTGTGTGTATGTGTATGCATGTATGTATGCATATGTGTGTGTATGCATATGTATGTGTGTGTATGCATAATTATGTGTGTATGTGTCTATGTGTGTATGTGTGTGTGTATACATTATGACAGTGTATGTAAGCATGTGCATTATGTATGCATATAAGTATGTATGTATGCATATGCATATGCATTATGTATGCATATGCATATGTATGCATATGCATATGCATTATGTATGCATATGCATATGCATTATGTATGCATATGCATATGCATTATGTATGCATATGCATATGCATTATGTATGCATATGCATTATGTATGCATATGCATATGCATTATGTATGCATATGCATTATGTATGCATATGCATTATGTATGCATATGCATATGCATTATGTATGCATATGCATATGCATTATGTATGCATATGCATATGCATTATGTATGCATATGCATTATGTATGCATATGCATTATGTATGCATATGCATATGCATTATGTATGCATATGCATATGCATGTGTATGCATATGCATGTGTATGCATATGCATGTAAGTATGTATGTATGCATATGTGTGTGTATGCATATGCATGTAAGTATGTATGTATGCATATGCATATGCAATATGTATGCATGTATGTATATGTGTGTGAATGTGTGTGAATGTGTGTGTGAATGTGTGTGTACATGTGTCTGTATGTGTGTATGCATGTGTATGTGTGTGTATGCATCATTATGTGTGTATGTGTGTGTACATGTCTGTATGTGTGTATGCATGTGTATGTGTTTGTATGCATCATTATGTGTGTATGTGTGTGTATGTGTGTGTGTCTATGTGTATGTGTGTATGTGTGTGTGTCTATGTGTATGTGTGTATGCATGTGTATGTGTGTATGTGTCTATGTGTGCATGTGTGTGTATATACTATATGTGTGTGTGTCTATGTGTATGTGTGTGTACCTATGAGTGTGTATGTGTTTATGTGTGTATGTGTCTATGTGTGTGTATGTGTTTATGTGTGTATGTGTATGCATGTATGTGTATGTGTGTGTATGTCTCTCTATGTGTGTGTGTATGCATATGTGTGTGTGTATATGTGTGTCTATGTGTGTATGCATGTGTATGTGTGTGGATGCATCATTATGTGTGTATGTGTCTGTGAGTGTATATGTGTGTGTATGTGTGTGAGCGTCTATGTGTGTGTATGTGTGTGCGCGTCTATGTGTATGTGTGTCTGTGTGTGTATGTGTGTGTATCTATGAGTATGTATGTGTTCATGTGTGTGTATGTGTCTATGTGTGTATGTATCTGTGTGTGTATGTATCTATGCATGTGCATTATGTATGCATGTAAGTATGTATGTACATTATATGCATATGCATATGCATTATGTATGCAAATGTATGCATGTATGTGTTTATGTGTGTATGTCTCTCTATGTGTGTCACGTGTGTATGTGTGTGTATATGTGTCTGTATGTGTGTATGCATGTGTATGTGTGTGTATGCATGTGTATGTGTGTATGTGTCTATGTGTGCATGTGTGTGTATATACTATATGTGTGTGTGTCTATGTGTATGTGTGTGTACCTATGAGTGTGTATGTGTTTATGTGTGTATGTGTCTATGTGTGTGTATGTGTTTATGTGTGTATGTGTATGCATGTATGTGTATGTGTGTGTATGTCTCTCTATGTGTGTGTGTATGCATATGTGTGTGTGTGTGTATATGTGTGTCTATGTGTGTATGCATGTGTATGTGTGTGGATGCATCATTATGTGTGTATGTGTCTGTGAGTGTATATGTGTGTGTATGTGTGTGACCGTCTATGTGTGTGTATGTGTGTGCGCGTCTTGTGTATGTGTGTCTATGTGTGTATTTGTGTGTATGTGTGTGTGTGTCTGCGTATGTGTGTGTGTGTCTATGCGTGTATATGTGTGTGTGTGAGTGTGTGTGTGCGCATACCTTGTGTATGTCTCGCTTCTCTCTCTCCCTCTCGCGCGCTGTATGTCTCTCTCTCTCTCTCGGTCTGTATTCTTCCTCGCGTTCAAGGCCCGGCACAAATGTGCCGGGAGAATTGAATTTTTTTTTTACATTCCAGAGCGTCGCATATGCGACGCTCTGCAGTTTGCCATCGTCGGTAAGTGCGTCGCTAACCTGCGACGCTACTAGCGACGCTTCTGGTTTAGCGTCGCTTATGCGACGCTATCGTCGCTTATGCGACGATGCTCGGCCAAAAAAAAAATCCGAAATTTTTACCGTCGCTTATGCGACGGTTTCGTCGCATAAGCGACGGTTTTCGTTTTTTTCCCGATTCGGGGGCGTCGCTACGCCCCCCTTTTTCTTGTAGTGTGACTTAAAATGTCCAGGTTTCTTGCAGTAAAAACATATTAATTCCTTCTTCTTAGAAGACTTCTCTTTAGATGTAGTAGATACAGAATCTGAAGTAGGTGAGAGGGACCTACTTTCCTTCTTGGATTGCTTTTGCTTCTTATCCTTCTTCTTCTTTTTACCCTTTGATGAAGATGAAAGTGCTTCTTCATTCTCTTCCATTCCCTTCAACTGATCTTCATCTTGAAGTAACAAGAACTCTAGCTCTTCAAATGTAACCTCTCTATATCTTGTGGTAAGGGTAAAAGTGGTTATAAAAGATGGATATGAAATAGGAAGTGGTTTAATCAGTGTATTTACCATTTCTTCATCTGATATCTCAACTCCTATATTTAAAAGTTGATTTCTCAAGTCAACAAGTCTCGTAATGTGGGTTTGAATTGACTCACCAGCCTTCATCCTTGTATTTGCTAGTTGTCTCCTCAAGCGAGCTTTCCTAACAGGATTTCTGCTCTGAAAAAGATTCTCAAGCTTCAACCAAGCTTGTCTAGAACTTTTGCAAGATCTGATCTGTGGTAGAATATGCTTTTTAACACTCACTGCTATGAATGAAAGTGCTAAAGCATCTCTAGCATCCCACCTTGCCTGATCTTCAATAGGAGGAACTGTAGGAAAAGACCTACCTATGACTCTGGATGTCGACGTGGTTACCTCTTCTTCAATTGGTTCTGTAATAGTAATTCCAGTACCTCTTGAAGCGGTTGTAGCTCCTTCTTCACCTTCTCGTATGGGTCTTGTTAAGGATCCATTTACGATACTCCATAAATCCTTCATCACTAAAATATTCATCATCATGAAACTCCACATGGGATAATTAGAAGATCCATCCAACTTGTCTTCAATCTCAATTCTAATCTCACTCATCTTAACTAAGTGTGTATGTGAATGTCAATTATGCTCTGATACCAAGTGTTGTAGAAGAGTGAATATGAATGATAGAAAGAGGAAGTATCAGTCTAAAACTGATAATCAGCAAAGCCTCATCTGAACTTAGGCTATGGAAGACCCTAAGTCAGATACATGTGTGAAAAGATCACATACTTACAAAAGTAGCAAAGTATGCTAACAAGTTTGCTGCCAGAAATCCTCAAACTCATATGAACATACCTTCTCGAACACCTCATCCAAATATGCCGAGTAGGACTCCTCCTGATATGGATGCCACTTCCATATACTTCAAGTAGTACATGTGTGCATAAAGAGAATATGTTCTTGAATTCTTAACATAAGATGTAAATCTTATGTTAACCACCATCCAATGTCTTTGAAGTAAACCGAAATCTTCATGTAGAAGACAATCTTCAAATACATCATGTGGATGGCTGATCCACACCACCAAGCTGCTGATGGGTAAGTCCTCTCCATAAGAAAGAGTGTGAGCACACTCTTCTTCTCGAAGAAGAACTTCATAGCCGCTCCTCAACATGCTCCAAGATAGCAACATGGCTGCCCCATGTGCTAGAAGCACCACCTCTATTGAGGTACCAAAGCTCCAAAGCTTGTGTTGAACTAGGTGTAGGAAATTTAGTAGGTCCATAACTAATATCACAGTTCCAAGTTCCATAGGTCCAGAATTTACAACATAAATTTCAGCAATCTTCCAATATTGACAAAACATGAACATACCACATTTAATTATACAAATGATGAGACAAAGATAGAGAAAGATTAGACAACATGTGTAAAGTGTTACGTAAGCCACTGCTTACTCACACTATCATATATACAGATGTCAATTTACAATGTGAGAGCAAAACTCTCAACCACTCTATGTGAACAAAAATAGATGGATGAGTGAATGTATAGAATTTACAAGAACATTCAGATGTAGGGACAGAAATTTGAATATGTATGAGATGTATGAACCTGATAGGTTGTAGAAGAGTGAATATGAGTGATAGAAAGAGGAAGGATCAGTGTGAAATTGATAAGCAGCAAACCCTCATCTAACTTTAGCTATGGAAGACCCTAAGTGAGATACGTGTGTGAAAAGATCACATACTTACAAAAGTAGCAAAGTATGCTAACAAGTTTGCTACCAGAAATCCTCAAACTCATATGAACATACCTTCTCGAACACCTCATCCAAATATGCATAAAGCATACATGTACTGATTCTCTTGTACCTATGCCGAATAGGACTCCTCCCGATATGGATACCACTTCCATATACTTCCAGTAGTACCTGTGTGCATAAAGAGAATATGTACCTGAATTCTTAACATAAGATGTAAATCTTATGTTAACCACCATCCAATGTCTTTGAAGTAAACCAAAATCTTCATGTAGAAGAAAATCTTCAAATACATCATGTGGACAATTGATCCACACCACCAAGCTGCTGATGGGTAAGTCCAAGCAAGAGTGTGCGCACACTCTTCTTCTCCAAGAAGAACTTCATAGTCACTCCTCAACATGCTCCAAAATAGCACCATGGCTGCCCCATGTGCTAGAAGCACCACCTCTATTGAGGTACCAAAGCTCCAAAGCTGGCATTGAACTAGGTGTAGGATTATTGAACAATGAGCCAAGCATGTTCTTATATAGTATTTTCTCACTTCAAAAGCACAACTTTGAAAAGCTAAAAGCGATCGGCATACTATCCAAAATCAGCATCGTAATTCAAAAAAGCTATGAATCGTGCGTACATCAAGAAAGTAAAAAGCATGATACACCCAAAAAAATCTTCGTCATGTGCGCTGCTACCTGTAGGACTTGAACCCGGGCACGTGTTTTGGGAGGACAATGACATAGCCACGCTTCTGCTACGCTTTTGTTATAGAGGAGGTAGTACAAAATCTACACATGCTATAAACTGTGTAAATTGTGATATCTTGAGCAAATGGACCATGGAAAATGTACTTATATGACATTGTTTCCAACAATCTCCCCTGCAATGTGATATTGGTACAAACTGAACTGAATATGTCACTTCATTCATCTGCAAACTGTCACAAGCTTCAAACTTGTACTCCCCAAATTGACCTTCAAACCTTTTCTTCAAAAGTCTTCTTCAAAACTGAATTCGACTTTTCTTCAAACTTTAAAAACTTGAACTTGTTGAATATGAACCATAACATGTGAGAAAGTATGCAAACTAGATATCCAATAGTGTGCACATCAAGCAATCACTTGCTTGACAACAAACGTAGCAAGTACTGACTCTAAACCTGCTATCTCCTGTCTTCTCAAACTTGTAAACATACATTAGGATCCACATATTTTCATTTACCTTACGAACAATTTCTCAACGTACTTCTGTTGTGTCATTACACTAAACATAATCAAGAACTAAATCCTGGAACTTGTGACTGACAACTCACAACTTAGTGTATTATGAACAGTGTTGGTTCATCTCTGACTGTACTCAAGTCAACTCAACTCAACTCAACTCATCCTATGAGTCTCATCAAAATCTCATATCTATGATGTCATCTTGTCTAAATCCTTGTTCTATCTGTAAGTCCTTCATACCTCTTTCCTTGAGAATCTGGTATAAACATAAATGTGTGCACCTCTGAAAACATACCTCTCTGAAATATCAAATTTCTCTTCAATAGAACTCTGGAACCTTCTCCTGAATAGGAACACCTAACATGAACTTTCTCCAGACATTCTCCTTCTTCCTTCTTCTTTCAAAGCTGGAACATAAAGAGAAATTGACAAAGGAAATATACGAATACCTAGAATACTTATAGGTATGAATCTGCATTCTTTCACATATGGCTGAAAATAAGTCTTCATGTTTCATCACCCCCCTGGATGATTTAACACTAGTATCCAGAATTCTTCAAATATATCAGACTTTATGAAATCTGGAACGTCTTCCTTCATAAATCTGATCTTTCATAACATTAATACATGTGTCTGAAACAAAACTTTTGAACCCTTTTTATTAGCATTGTGCACATGCTAATAGCTTTCCCTGTCACTCCTCAGCTTCCCAAAATCTAGAATAAGGTTAGCTGATCTATCATAAAAACCTTGCCAAAAGCATTTTAGGATTCATAACCTTTTGCGACATAACAAGTATTTTCTTCTATCTCTCTACAACACAAATCTGTTAACCTGAATCTTTGACTTACTTCTTCCAATGCTAAAGAACTTTTACAAACAAAGGATAGATATCTGACTTATAAATACTCAAGATCTTCATGATTATTCAAGATCATTCAAGATCATCCAAGATCATACAACATCTATCTGACAAAATACCTGTAGAATCTGCTCTTATCAGACCTTCATGATTGAATGTTTGATTTATTACCTGAATGTCTCTAAGTGTCCATGCTTCTCATATAAAGTTATAAAAACTTTTCTTTAACCAAATCCTTCTCAAGAATCTACAACTTCTACTTGAAACATAAGTGGACAAACTTCTCACCTTGAGAACTCCTGTTAGAAGAAGCATTTTTTTGAAGGGAAATTATTTGTAAAATGTCAAAAAATTATAGAAATATTTATACAAATGATGTAAAATTGAGGAAGATTCTTCCTAATGTAAATTAGAATCATATGTATTTTTTCTAGAATTTTTGGAATCTCTTTGATAGCATATTTTTAGATTAGAAGGGAAAAGGACCAAAATTCAAGTGTGAAAAAGGACACTTGAAAAAGTATAAAAGATAATTTCCTCTATTATGAGAGGGTTGGTTGTATTATTTTTGCTATCCAAGTAATGTGAAGAGCTCTCCTGCAAAAAATCATGTTTCTCCCTTCCATGTTCTTTCTTTTGATTTGTTCAGTCTATTCTTTGTGTGATCCATGGAATTTGTAAGCTTCAATTGTGTATTTCTGAGTAAGATGTATGAAGAGAGGTGATTCTCAGTGTATCGAGTAAGAAAGTTCAGAAGAACAAAGCTGGAAATGGAAATTCTTAGTTTTCATAGAATCGCGATTGTCTCGTCTGTGTGATACAAGTACTATTTTTGAAAATTGACTTCATAATTGCATTCTACTGTGGAAATGGCACACTTTAGGCACAAAGATCATTGAAAATACTGTTGTAGAACTCAAGATAATCAAAACCCTAGATATTTCTCTCCTTCTTCATAATTTCTTAGAAAAACAGTCATCTTAATCCTTATTCTTGGATTCCATTAACTAGAAGGGGTTGTGGTCTTTGCATACTCTCGGATTGACAATTTAAAGATGTGTAGTTGATCCTTTGTGCTATAATGATTGGAGAGGAAAACTCCAAAGAGTAACAACAAACATTTTTTGGTGCCGATGTCGGGAACAAAGAAAAAGCTTCATTGAAGTTTTGGACCTTGCTGGATCTTCCATTGTTGATGGTATTTGAACACATTGAAAAGGTACTACTCTATAATCAAGAAAGAAAAAATGAAAAGGTAGGTTTCTTTGTTTGTCTTTTGGGAAAAGAAAGCATGAGTTAACCTTTTGGGATAAAGAAGTTGTGAAATTCTTGCAAATTGATAGTTGCTCATCCCTTTTAAGAGTAAAGTGCAGGTGTGTGAAAAAAATTGAATCAAGATTGTTGAAGGGAAAGCAAAATGTGACTATCTTTGCATATGTAGAGTGCTTTTTGACTAAGTACCAAGCAAATTTGTTAATCTTGGAAAAGATGACATGATTGCAATGAGGAAATTCAAGTAAAGTAGCTATGTGCAAATTGATAGATCCATTTATTTATCCAAGGTAAAACAATAATCTTGAGAAAAGATTTATTTGCCTCTTGAAAAAAAAGGTGTTTGAGTTATCTTTGCATGAATTGACACTTGTACTTCTTAAGCACATGTTTTCTTGAAAAGCTCTACTTCCAAACTGACTAGATCGCAAGCATAAAAGATTATAACCAATCATGAAACAAAAGATCAATGGACCTTGGAACAAGAAAACCCTAAGATAAGTGTTTACCTTGATTTAGGGTTCAAAATACTAAAAAAAATAAAATAAAAAATCCAAACAAATTTCTTTTTCTTAGGAAATTTTGCGGGAGGATTTGTGTTGAAAAGGGGAAGGGGAATAGTGAAAGAAAAATCTAGAAACAAAAATAATAATAATAATAATAAATATGTAGAGTAAAAGTTGTTGTTTAAATTTTTCAAAAATCTCTTTGAATGAGTTTGGTGGTGTATAATTGCAGGTGACAAGTGTTTTGGAGTTGGTGAAGAACATTAGAGAAGACCAAAAGGGAAGAAAAGTCAAAAAGTGCAAAAGCAGGAAGTTCAGAGAAAAACACGATTCTCATCTCAGAATCACGATTTTCAGTAAGATAAAGAATTTGATTTAGTTGCACTATTGGGTACTGAGGTAAGTGATTTTAAAAGGTTTCATAAGTTACATGAGTAAAGGAAATCAAAATTTCAAAATTTTAGTAAGAATTGAGCATTAAGTGATCAGATTAAGAGAATTGGATACAGAATCACGATTTTCATCAATAGAATAAAGAGAGAAAATTTTGTTGGAAGGGATAAGATTTGTGAATTAAAACCACAAAATTGCTAAGGGACAAGAATCATACACTGAGAATTTAAAATTTTGTGAAAATCACTCACAATCGCGATTGTCTGAAGACTATAAAAACCTGAAATCTCAGAAAAATATTCATTTGAGTGCGGGAGTGAGTAGAGAGAGCATTGACAGAAGCGCGATTTCCTACAAACACAAAGTTTTTGAACAGTGGTGGATCAGGCTACAAGGTCATCCTCTTAACATAAAGTTTTTACATGTTTTCAAGTTAAAAGTACTGGAAAAAAATTAAAAAATGCATAAAAAATGGAAAACACAGAATCGTGACTTTTAGTTTTTTTAATTTTTTGGTAGAAAAAATCATTGTTTTGTCAAAAGCTCTTTATTGCATGTCATTATTTTGCTAAGGTGCTTCCATTAGAGTAAGAAGAAATCAAAAAAACAAAAACCAAAAATTTACAAAAAGTTTGATAGAATCGCGATTCTGTAATCAAACACAAAATCGCGATTCCATAATCAAACACAACATCGCGATTCCCAGAATACGATTTTCATAAGAAAATCATGTTTTTAACAACTGTGAGCAATCACGATTATCTGGGAACAAAATCATGAAAAACACGATTCCCTTCACAGAATCGTGGAAAACACAATTTCCTTCATAGAATCGTGAGAAATACGATTCTATTCACAAAATCGTGAGAAATACGATTCTAGTCTAGAATATTCATAAAATCGTGAAAAACACGATTCCCTTCACAAAATCGTGAAAAATACGATTCCCTTCACAGGATCGTGGAAATCACGATTCCCTTCACAAAATCATGGAAAACACGATTCCCTTCACAAAATCGTGAAAAACACGATTCTCTTCACAGAATTGTGGAAAACACGGTTTCCTTCACAAAATCGTGAAAAACACGATTCCCCTCACAGAATCGTGGAAAACACGATTTCCTTCATAGAATCGTGAGAAATACGATTCTATTCACAAAATCGTGAAAAATACGATTCTATTCATAGAATCGTGGAAAGTCTGGAATATTCACAAGATCGTGGAAATCACGATTCCCTTCACAAAATCGTGAAAAACATGATTCTCTTCACAGAATCATGAATTAGTTGAATGATTTTGAGATCTGGTAACAAATTGTCCACACCTGATAAACAAGAGTTAAAAAGGAAGGAGATAGAGCCAGTGTTAGGAGATTTACAAGAAAAGGATTTAGGACAGATAGATAACATGGAAAACCTAAATGAAACAAATGAAGCCTCTGAAACTAGTGATTATAGAAATATTCTCAAGTACATGTATACAAATAGGTTTGGAACCTATGTGTATCAAGATGGGATGCATAAGTTTCTCATTAGGATGAGAAACTTATAAGTTCCCTTAAATATAACACTAGTAGCACAATTTAAGGATGGCAGATATGAGGATAGACAGGGATGTGTATACATATTCTCACAGGATCCAGAAAACTCTAATGATTTAGGGTAGTGTGCAGACAAGAGACCTTGGGAACAAAACCTAGGGCAACCAGACTTACCAAGACAAAATGGAAATCACACTAATATTGAAAAACAACAAGGTAGGAGAGTACACACTTCCCCAAATCCTTTTGAAAGAGAAGCCGAAGGAATGAATGATTTTCCAATCAGAAGAAGACATCAGTGGCAAAACCAAGGAAGAATGCTTAGGCCCTATCAACTAGCAAAATGCATGAAGAATCAATATGAAGGATATTCTGATCCTCACACTCATGCTGCAGAATTTAGACAATTAATTAGGGCAGAAGAAGTAGAGGATTACAAAGTACAATTTGAAGCATTTGGTCTAACCCTAACTAGACCTGCATTATCTTGGTTCATTCCATTGAGAAAGGAAATGTATCCAGATATTGAATCTTTCCTTGAAGCCTTCATAGGGGAATTCTCAAAACTTGGAATAAAACATAGTACAACTACCCTGGTACATAGTTTTAAACAACAAAAAGATGAAAATATCAGAGAGGCAGCTAGGAGATTCAAGCAATACATTGATAGATGTCCAAGAGAAGAAGTACCATCCATGGCAAGACAAGTGTCTCTATTCATAGAAGGACTGAGAAGTGCACAATTAAGAACCTTGGTGTATTATAGGAGATGTCCTGATCTAGGAGCATGTGTGAAAGAGACAATAGACTTAAGGGATAACAGAGGACAAGATTTATTAGCATTTGACCAGCCAAGAACAAATGAAGATAAAATTCCACCAGCAGAAGAATTAGCACAAGCTATTGCTAAAGCCCTAGAAGTTAGCACCAATACAAATTTGATAAACACCAGGATAGCAACCAATAAGAAATGCTATAATTGTGGAGAAAATCATTTGGTATAACAATGTCCTTATCACAAACCACAACATTTGCAAGATAGAAAAACACTCAAATACTGTACATTAGAAATAAAATGGACAAACCATACCAGAGAAGAATGCTTCTACAATAAAAAACCCATTAAAGAAAGAGAATATGTGAACCAACACAACTTACAAAGAGAATCTGGATTTGTTGAGCAACCAAGACCTGTACTTGGACAACAACCACCATTACCAACAAATGTAGTACCAGTAAAATACTCACCAATAGAAGAAGAAAGTTCAAGACTTATGATCATCTTATAGAGAGGATTATCATTGGAATGAAGGATATCAGGAAGATTGGGAAGGATATGAACAGAGAGAACCAGAACTGCAAGCCTTGGACTTGGTGTTGGAGTTAGACTTCTGCGGAAGCACGTGAATAGCACAAGGAAGAAGAAGAAGCTTGGAGCACAAACACACAATACTGAATGTATTAGTAGAGAATGTACAAAGATAAGTAGCCCATTAGGGCAATAGGCATATATACAAGCCGGGGGAAAAAAAACCTCCTAAAGAGGGAAAAAAGTGCCCTGGCAGTCCTAGTGTGTTCACACACATCACTACCTAAATATATCAACAAATCCCCCCTGGGAGTGATGCGGTGAACAAGGAGCTGGCACTCATGTATAAGGAAGTGCCAAGCTATGTGGAAATCACTCCACAAAAGGAAGTAAGCCCAAAGCTTTGCGGAAAGCTTCAAACTTCTCCCTAGGCAAAGCCTTCGTGAAAAGGTCTGCAATGTTCTCCTGCGTGGGCACATATGCCAAGCTGATCTCCCCAGCAGAGAACCTCTCCCTGACATAGTGAATGCACCTCAATGTGCTTAGTCCGAGCATGGAACACAGGGTTCCTCGCAACTACCAATGCGCTCGGACTGTCAGTGAAGATGGTGGTGGCAGAAGACTGACCAACACTCAAATCAGCCATAAGGCGTCTGAGCCACACACACTCAACAGTCGCTGTGAAAGCTTCCCTATACTCAGCCTCACAACTAGAAGAGGCCACAGTAGGCTACTTCTTGCTCAACCAAGATATACATGATCTACCAAGCATGAAGCAAAAACCACTGGTGGACACACGAGTGTCATAGCAACCAGCCCAATCCGAGTCAAAAAAAGCATGCAAATCTGGCGATAGTGATCCCCCCTTGGGATAAAAGAACCCAAGTAGCCGAGTACCACTCAAGTAGCGAAAGATGCGCTTAACCGCCTTCCAATGCATGACTCCTGGGCAATGCATAAACCTGCTCATCTGTGAGACAACAAACTGAATATCTGGCTGAGTAATGCATAAGTAAATCAAGCGTCCAACAGCCTGCTGATAGAGAACAGCATCAAATGCATCTCCAACATCATGAAGGCTCAATCGTAAACCTGTCTCCATAGGAGTGGCAATAGGCTTACAATCTTCAAGGCCAAAACGCTGCAATAATGTGTCAATATATTTCGTTTGACACAAAGCCATTCCACCATCAACTTGCATAAACTGAATGCCCAAATAGTGATGCAAATGCCCCAAATCAAACATCTCAAATGAGGCCTGCAAATCAGCCTTAAAATCAGCAATATGCTTCTCTATAGGACTAGTGAGCAGCATGTTAGACAACAATGATCAGAAGCACATCATTAGCACGCTTAACATATAAGGTGCTTTCAATTGGATTGTTCTCAAAACCATGTGCAACCAGATAGGCATGTACCTTCTCATACCAAGCACGTGGTGCTTGCTTTAAACCATATAATGCCTTCTTTAACCTGCACATCTGGTTTTTATGCCCTTTTTGCACAAAGCCATGGGGCTGAAAAACATACACTTCTTCATGCAAGTCACCATTCAGAAATGTTGTTTTAATGTCCAACTGATGTACATTCCAACCATGATGGGCTGCAAGTGCACAAATGCTCCGAACAGTAGTCATACGACATGTAGGTGCAAAGGTCTCATCAAAATCAATGCCTCTTTCCTGCGCATAACCCTTTGCAACAAGCCTAGCCTTATACCTGTCAACTGTACCATCAGGTTTACACTTCAGCTTGTATACCCACTTAGTGCCAATGGCCTTCTTGCCAGGTGGCAAGTCACATAAAGACCATGTACCATTCTTCATTATAGCATCATATTCAGATTGCATAGCAGCCATCCAATTTTTTGAATTTTGTGCTTCATCAAAAGAAATAGGCTCATTCTCATCACAAAGACTAGACGCAGCCATAGCATAGCAATCTGATGCAAAGGAGGCACTATGAGAGCATGAATGAGTACGATATGAAAAAGGTGCATCTAATTTGCTTTCACGCAAAGTTTGCACCAGCCATTTTGGCATAGTTTTTGCCTGCTCAATATTAGCTCTCTCATCAACAAGTGCATCATGTAAATCTGCATTAGAAATGGAATGATCTGCATCATCATATGAAACCTGCAAAGGCTGAGAAGTTGCCTCATTAGGACCAGCACTAGACTGTCCACCTGTAAAAAGAGGCATCAAAGTATCATACATGTCTTTGGAGCTAACAGATGTCTCCTTAGTGCATGAAAGCAATGGCTGAATAGCATCTTCCATAAATACAACATCACGGCTAACCAGAATGCGTTTAGTCTGTGGATGATACAGACGATAGCCTTTACTTTTAGAACTGTACCCTACAAAAATACATTTTACTGCCTTATCATCCAATTTTCTATGATGTTTTTGAGGCACTAGCATATGCCAAACAACCAAAAACATGCATATGAGCAACAGATGGCTTGTGGTCATGCCAAGCCTCATATGGAGTGATAGATTGCAGCGCTTTAGTGGGACACCTGTTCAGTACATATGCTGCACACATGACAGCCTCAAGCCAGAAACTATGTGGTAAAACCTGAGTCTTGACCATGCACCTCGCCATCTCCATGAGTGACCTATTCTTTCGTTCAGCAACTCCATTCTGTTGAGGTGTATACAGCACTGTACACTGGTGTTTTATCCCACGTTCAGCCAGAAATGCATTAAAATCAGAAGACATATATTCCCTCCCCGATCAGAACGGAGGGTGCCCATTTTACATTCTGACAGATTTTCAGCCAAAACCAAAAACTGTCTAAAGCACATGAACACTTCAGACTTTGCTTTGAGTGGATATACCCATGCATGCCTGGAAAAATCATCAATGAAAGTCACGAAGTAAAGATAATTTCCAAAAGAAGGTGTCTGCATAGGACCACATACATCACTATGTACAAGTTGCGAATTTTGAGTAGCCCGAACTGAACCATCTTTTGGAAAGGATGAACGCTGCATTTTGCCCAAAATACAGCCTTCACAAACATGTTTTCCAGGTGCCTCAAGTTTGGGCAACGAGGATACCATTTCAGATTTCTGCAGGCGTAGCAAACTAGTGAAATTTAGATGACCAAAGCGTGCATGCCAAAGCTTTGCATCTGACATAGCCTGAGAATCATTTACTGCACTTGCCAAATTATTTACAGATCTTTCATAGTCTATGAGCTTATAGAGACCACGACATAAAATGCCAGAAGCAATAATCACATCGCCATTTGACAGATCATGAACTGTACACCTGTCATCAACAAATTTCACAACCAAGCCAATCTTGGCTAATGTAAAAACTGATAACAGGTTCTTTTTTATCCTTGGCACAAATAAAGCATCTGACAAAGTGAAAGAACTACCATCAGCAGTAGTCAAAATGATCTTACCAACTCCCATAACAGGATAAGAGGAGTTGTTGGCGCATGTAAGAGTATTCCTTGTAGGGGCAAGCTCGAGTGAAGAGAAGAAACTGCGCTGCGAGGTAATATGTTTGGTTGCCCCACTGTCAAAATACCAAACATCTGAGTCTACTACAGACAAGCACTGCTCATGAGAAGATGGGTCAAAACTGCAGACAGTCGTAAACACCCATTCTTCTTTCTGCACAAGATTTGCAGACTCTGTTTTTGGTGTAGAGGCCTCTGCATCAACCATTCCAGCCTCTTTCTTCTTTTCCTCTTTAGCAACCAGTTTTGGACAGTTCTTTATGATATGATCATTCCCTTTACAGTACTTACAAAATAATTTCTGCTTTTCTGATTTCTTCTCATCTTTATCTTCCTTCTTCGAATATGCAGAATTAGCAGATTTCTGCTTACTACTTGAAGAGCTCCATTTTCCTTTGCCCTTCTGACTAACTAGGAAAGCTTGATCTGCAACTCGCATAATGGACCTGTTTTGCCTGGACTGATCTTCCTTCAACAGAACAGAGACTAACTCCTCAAATGATAAGGCATTTGGATTGCCTTTCATCATCAACCGAAGAGTAGAAGCAAAACTCTGATATGAATCAAGAAGACCATTCAAAACGGTCTACACAAGTGAGCTATCTGGTATAACCTCATCAGCAGAAATCAACTGTTCCTTCAAGTCTTTGATCTTCATTAGGAAACTATCCATAGAATCACCTTCATTCATGTGCTCACTCTCCAACTGTTTTTGGAGGTAAGCAATACGAGCCTCATTCCTAGCTTGGTACAATGTGGTAAGTGTATCCCAAGCATCCTTAGCTGTTCTACAAGAGCGAATATGAAGAATAATGGCACATTTGACAGACAAAGCTATCAATGCATGTGCCTGGGCATCTCTGCCATCCCAACGAATCTGCTCTGCAGTAGGTGTAGTAGAAATAGTAGCACGAACAAGAATCTGTGGAATATCATCTTTGACACCATCTTCATCAGCTCTAGCACCTGTATTTACAGTACCTGTAGTCAGAGGTGTAACAGGACGTCTTTCAACACCCTGCACAATGTTCCACAATCCTTTTGCAACCAATACATGTCGCATTATATAAGCCCATAATGGGTAGTTGGTACCATCCAACTTATCCTCAACAGCCAACATACGAAATACATCAGTGCTTTCAACCTGGCCGGTGACCAAAATACCTTGATGCAGAAAATTGACTGTATCTCAAAAAGTTGAACAGAACTGCCCGGACGAGTTTTGCTAGACTATAGCAGACTTCGAGACGCTTAAACTGGCGAACAAAAACTGGTATATACCTTTGGCTCAAAAAGATGAAATAGCCTACACAAGCGTTGCGATAGTGCGTTCGGAGGTCAAAACGAGCTCAGATCGTGATTTTGGCACCACAGAACAAAGCTGTTTTGATCTCTGAAACACCCTGAGTATGCTCACCAAAATCGTGCGAATCTGAGATTGCAAACGGAGGAGTGTCGACGGTGCCCTAGATGAAGCGACGACCTGCTCTGATACCAATTGTTGGAGTTAGACTTCTGCGGAAGCACGTGAACAGCACAAGGAAGAAGAAGAATCTTGGAGCACAAACACACAATACTGAATGTATTACTAGAGAATGTACAAAGATAAGTAGCCCATTAGGGCAATAGGCGTATATACAAGCCGGGGGGAAAAAACCTCCTAAAGAGGGAAAAAAGTGCCCCGGGGGTCCTAGTGTGTTCACAAACATCACTACCTAAATATATCAACACTTGGGAAATGGGAGAATTGAAATGGACACAACCACATTCATGTACATAACTAATAATTACATGTCCAATCAGAAACCCCAATTCAAAGGAAGTCAAAAGATAACTTGTTATAGATGTGGGGGGGAACATTTCATTAGAGACTGCCCACAACCTCCTACACTAAGAATAGAAGGAGCCTATTGCAAGGATTGTGGCAGGGAACACTTAATAAAGGATTGCCCAAGAAACCCTAAAAAACAACAGAACACATCTAGTAACATACCATTAAAAATAGTTAACATAATGGAGCAAGAAGAATTGAGTGACCATGATCAAGCAACTGTAAATGCTATAACAAGAGCACAAGCTAAACAACAACAAACAACAAAGGAGCCACACACACAGGAACATAAGAAAATCCCATTTTCAAAAGAAAAGAAAAACAGACAAAAAGGAAGATGAGAATGGGTAAAAATTTGGAAGAAGAAACCATGGAACATTCAAACAACAGTCAACCACAAAATACACAGACTCAGGAAGAGGCAAAAAATTCACAAAGTCTGGAGACTCTAATAAGAGCATACAAAGGAAGAATTCAAGATGGACCAAATCCTACAGATCATGTGATGGCATATCCTATGCCAGATTTAGAGGATGAAAGGATGCAAAGATGTAAACAAATCATACAGGAAGCACAACTAAAATGAGGGAATTAAACAATTATCAAACAATAGTTGAAGGATCAAATGCAACAAAAACTAAGAAACATCTTGATCAGGAAGATATTTCACAAATAACCTTCCAAATCAATCTAGACAAACACTGTACAATTTTATATCACACCACAATGGAGGAGATAGTAAAACAAAATCCTCACTTACAACACAACATAAAAATTTGGGAAACAAAGTCAAAGAACCTAGATCCACAACAATAAGAATTGGAAGAGTTGTTGTACATACCTATTGATAAAATAGGAGGATACTGTGAAGGAGAAGAAGGGAACTCAACCTTGAAAATACAATTTGGTAATAATCATGATAAGGCCATATTAGACAGTGGATCAGGAGTTGCTATCATGACTAAACAAACTTGGGAGAAATGGGGAAAAAATGAGTTAATTCCCACTAAAGTGAGATTACAACTTGCAGATGGACACATAGAAAAACCCCTAGGAATATGGGAAAAGGTGATTGTGGAAATATGTGGAATAGAGATAGAGCATACTTTTACCATAGTTGAATTCCCACAATCCACTTCATATGAAATCATCCTAGGAAGACCATTTATGAGACAAATGCAAATTGTGCAAGATTGGGGTAATGATTGTCTATATCTTCAAAGCAAAGGAAGGATAACTAGAGTAAATTTAAGAAATGGTCAATATTGTGATATGTTCCCTCAGAAATGGTTCAAAGTACATCAAAATCAGGAATTAAGTGAAGAATCAGGGAGTGAAGATCAGAATGAGACAGAATCATTAATTTGGAAATGTAATGTGATAAGGAAACACACAGATAAAAAAAGGATGTTAAAAAAAGGAGATTGTCTAGGAGAAAGGAAATCACAAGATGAAAGCTACATACCACAGAAATTTAAAGATGAAGAATTTGAGCCTTATGGTTGGAATCAGATTTTGACCACCATGGATCTAGCTAATGATGAGTATGTGGGAGTGAAATTCCAAAATGAAGAAGGATATGATATCTTTCACATAGGAATACAAATGATAAAGGTGTCAAAAACAGAGGAAGACCAAGAGGAAGAAATAATATTAAAAAATGGGAAAACATAATATCTGGAAGAAGTGGAAGCTATTGATGCTATAAAAGACAAAATCTCAAGAGCATATAAAAATAATAAACACAAAAAAATAGAAAAAGATCAAGAAGTTGAAAAAAATAAAAACATAAAGAGAGAAGATCAACAATTTGATGTACCTACAAACTTCAAGACTTATGAAATAGAAGACAGGTTACTTCTAAAAATAAAACCAAAAAGAGAGAAGAAAAAGGGGGAGGCATATGACAATGAGGAACAAACTAAGAAGGTGATAATCACTCAAGAAGAAGGGGAAGAGAGACATATTGTAATAGCTGATGACATGACAAATCAAGAGGAGGAAGCATTGAGAAAATTGGCAAAAACATATAGAGATGTGTTTGCTTACAGTTACAAAGATTTGAAAGGAATTGATCCTAACATTTGCGAACATAAGATTCCTATTACTCTTGATGCAAAACCTAGCAAACAAAGACACTATACATTTAATGACAAATACTCTGCTAAAATTAAGGAAGAAATTGACAAGATATTGGCTTCCAATTTCATCTATGAGATTGAGTATACAGAGTGGATATCTCCTATAGTTGTGGTACCTAAAAAGAATGGAAAACTCAAGGTATGTATTAACTTGAAAAAAGTTAATGCTGCAACTATAAGGGATAGCTATCCATTACCCATAATAGACCATCTTTTGGAAAGAGTTGCAGGTAAACAGGTCTATAGTTTTTTGGATGGTTTTTCAGGATATAATCAGGTACCAATAGCTTTGGAAGACCAACATAAAACTGCCTTTTCCACAGAATGGGGAATCTATGCCTTTAGGGTTATGCCCTTTGGTTTAACTAATGCCCCAACAACTTTTCAAAGATTGATGTGTCACATATTCAAAGAATTCCTTAGAAATATAATGGAAATTTATGTGGATGATCTTTGCACTTTCTCATTAAAAAGACAAGATCATTTGAAGGATCTGGAAAATATATTCAAAAAATGTAGAACATATAGAGTATGTTTAAATCCAGAGAAATGTGTGTTTTTTGTGAGGCAAGGGAGAATGTTAGGTCACATAGTTTCCAGAAATGGAATTTCAATAGATGAAAGAAAAATTAAGGCCATAGTGGAACTTCCAAGACCAACAAATGTGGAAGAACTTCAAACTTTCATGGGACATTGTGGGTATTATAGAAAATTTGTACACAAGTTTGCAGACATTGCAAAACCTTTGTATACATTGATCACAAAATTTGAGTGGACCAAAGAATGTGACCAAGCCTTTGAGACTTTAAAAACTTGTTTGGTAACATCACCAATTCTAAAAACCCCACAATGGAATAAAATTTTTCATGTTCATGTGGATGCTTCAAATTATGCTTTGGGATGTGTGTTAGCACAACCAATAGAAGGGAGCAAATTAGAATTTCCAATTGCTTATGCTAGTAGGCAATTGAATTCAGCAGAAAAAAATTAAACAACCACTAAGAGAGGAAGGGTTGGGAATGATATTTGCTGTAAAAAAATATAGACATTATCTTTAAGCCAACAAGTTTAAATTCTTTGTGGATCACCAAGCTTTACTCTATTTAGTAAACAAACCATGCCATACAGGTAGGATAGTCAGATGGTTCCTCCTACTGATGGAATTTGAATTTGAGGTAGTGGTCAGACAAGGAAAAACTCATTTAAGAGCAAACCATTTGTCCAGAATCCAAACCAAAGAGCCAAGTTCACCTTTAGATGATGACATATCAGATGCATATCTATTCAAAATAGAAAGTATTCCTGAATGGGCCATGACTTTAGTACCTTTGCTAACCATGGGACCTTACAGAATATCTGGAAACAACACACATCTGGTATTACAAAGTAGGAATTTTGTACTACTAGCTAGACATTTGTATCATCTCAATCATATGGGTATATTGGAATATTGTACTCCAGAAGATGAGCAGCAGGAGTATTTAAGAAGAGCTCATTGTTGGAATCCTTGTACTCATGCTTCCATGATAGTCACCTTAAACAATCTCAATAGGATGGGAGTACATTGGCCTAATAAGATTCAAAATGTAAAAAAATATGTTTCCAACAGCTGGGAATGCCAATCCTTGCAAAATTCAGAAATTGCAACTTTGTATTCGTTTCAGAAAAATCAAGATTGGAGTGCAAACATAATTGAGGAGTTGAAAAGAAATAAGAAGGGAGAGCCAGTAAGAGCTAGTGCAGACTTAAGGAATTTACAAATGATTTCTGAAGAGTATCAACTGATAGGAGATCAATTGTATAAGAAAGGGATGGATGGATATTTAAGAATCTGTGTTCCTGAAAATAAGTATATGGAAATGTTAGAAATGGCACATTCTGGAGTGGCAGGAGGACATTTTTCAAGTGAAAGGACTCCTAAACTTATATTATATTCTGGTTTTTGGTGGCCAACTCTATTTCCTGATGCAAGAACATATGTGAAAAGATGTGACATTTGCCAAAGAGTGAGTCAACCAAGTAAACGGGACAATATGCCATTAGTACCACTTATTTCAGCAAGAGCTTTTAGTAAATGGGGGTTGGATTTCATTGGACCTATACATCCTCCAGCAAAACAATTCCATGCTGAATATATACTAGTAGCCACAGATTACCTGATCAAATGGGAAGAGGCTAGGGCTACAAAAAGGAATGATGCTCAGACCACTGCAAGATTTCTTTATGAAAATATTATCACCAGATTTGGATTACCAATTGAATTGGTAAGTGATAGGGGGACTCATTTTTTGAACCAAATAATAGAAAACATAACTGAGTATTTCATGATTAGTCATAGAAAGTCAGCCCCATATCATCCACAAGCCAATGGATTAGCAGAAAGTACTAATAAGGTACTTTGCAGTGTTTTGTCAAAATTGGTAAATACAAATAGGAATGATTGGGATCTACAACTTAATCATGTCTTATGGGCTTATAGAGTGGCATACAAAATTGCAATTGGAACAACACCATTTAATTTGGTATATGGACAAAATGTAGTGTTGCCTTTAGAATTTCTTATTCCAACATTAAAGGTGGGAAATCAATACAAATGGACTGGACATGAATTATTTGAGAGAGTAGTGGAATTGGAAAAACTTGGAGCTTCTAGACTTCAAGCAATCATGAGCATATATGCAGATAAGAGAAGGCAGAAAGCTTTTCATGATGTTCATATTAAAGAAAAAGATTTACAGGAAGGGGATTTAGTTTTGGCATATACAGTGAAGGAACATCAGAAAAAGTTTCAAAAAAAGGGGCATGGACCTTATATTATCAATCAAATCAGTAACAGTGAAGCTATCCAATTAGCTAATATAGATGGAGAAATCATGCCAAACTTCATAAATGGATGCAGGGTAAAAAGGTATGATCTTCCATTAACTGTTTCCGAATGGAGAAGAATACATCAAGCTCAAAACAAGAAAAAAGAAGAGGAAAAAATTAGGAATGAGGCTCAACAGGAGGCAAAGGAAAGGATAAGAAAAATCAAGGAGATTAGAGAAGTTCTCTTGTGTGAAACACCTTTAAGAGTGAGAGAGCATTTGCCTGTTATAATAATGAATCTTCATAATGAGAAAATCAAGGTTTTGATAGATTCAGGTGCACAAGTTAATTTGATCAGTTCAGTTTTGTTGGAAAAGTTTAACTTAAAAAGGACTGAGAGTAAAACATTTATCAAAACACTGGAAGGACAGATAAGACAAAGCTTGTCTTCACCATCTATTAAAGTTAAGTTCAATGAAGAATATATGAAAATAGATTGTGAAGAATGGCCTGATCATATGATGATTGAGAAATTGATTTTGGGACAACCATGGCTCAGGCAAGATAAAGTAATTTTGGATTTTTGAAAATATGAAGCTTAAATTGACAATAAATGACAAAAGGTTTTTAATGTTTTTATTGAGTGATGAAGAACAGGAAAATCAACAGGATATCTATGACTCAGATTTGGAGGTATTTATTTTTCCACTAGAAGCTACAAAGGAACCACAAATAAAACTTCTTCATGAACAAATCTATGTCAGTAAAAAACAGGAGAAAGTTGAAGAAACCAAAGGTGTTGAAAGGACAGAAGAAAGGTGGAAAGTGTGGAATAATAAAAAACATTGAGATATCAAGGCTGAAAGGATGTGGAGACATAGAAAGTCCAAGCACTACTTATCAAAAAAATGCAGCAACACTAAGTGGATGTGGAAACCAAAGACATCCAAGTACTGTATGTTAAAAGAAGATTTTTATACTCCAAAAAAGGAATCAACAAGAATTAAGTATTTTTGGGTAAAAAAATCAGATCTACTTCAATGGAAAGAAAACAAGGATCAAGATACAAAAATAGTGCAAAAGCATGATGAGTCACAAATGAAGGAAAGGGCAAAATGGTCACCAGACACATACTTTGGATTCTTATTAAAGAATTCAGAATTTCATCAGAAAGGAATTATGACATCCTGAAAATTATTTCCATTTATTTTACCTCATCCTTTTTCTAGGAAAAGAAATATGAGGGGAAGAGAGAAAATAGGAAATTATTATTAAAAAAAAAAGAGAAAAGAGAAAGAAAAAGAGAGAAAAAATAACAACTCTTTTGTTTACATAAGTTATGTAGCACGAGCAAGATATAGGTTATAATTTGGTAGGATTAAAGCAGTCACTATTCTTTTAAGTCATTGTTTAATTAATTTTCCTATAAAAATCTAAATTTTCTTAAAAGTTCATTCATTTTTTCTTTTTATTATTAAAAAAAGAAAAAAGAGAGAAGGGAAGAGAGCACTAGACATCTTGTTACACATGTGATGATCACTTCAATTGAGTTATATCTGTGATACAAATAAGGAAGTCATGATTCATCTGAGATTTTATTTTTGCTTTTTCATTACACCTCAAGACAAATGTGATTTCTTTTATGTTTTTTTGTGACTCATGTGGGTGGAGTTTTCTTTTTGGTTATGTTATATTCTCTCCAGAAGGAACTGCCTATTCATGACTTCAAAGCTGACTCTGTAACTTTGTCAAGAGGACATTGGTTCTTAGACAGTGAAGCAGCAGTGGAAAAGGTGGAGCTGGAGTCTGATGAAGAACAAGATATCCCAGAAACAGAGAAGATAGCCAAGGAACTGAAGGAAACCATTAATATCGTTGGGCAGCATATTTTGATAGTAGGAGTTGGAGGTCATAAGTATACAATGCTATGTTAGGAATTCTACAAATTTCAGAAAAGTGCAGCTAATTATAAAAGATGGAAAGTAGTGGGATTACACAGACTACTGGATGAACCTCTTTTCTTTGTAGATTTTGAGAGAGTATCACAAGTTACGAATAGTCTACTGGAAGTTGGCAAAGGCTATGAAGCATATTTCATATGTTCAGTTAAGGATAAAGAGAATAAAGAGGTACAAATTACTATAAAAGCAGAACACATCAAGGCAGCTCTTCAATTCTATCCTATGGGAACTAAGTTGGATAATAGTTTTGTCAAAAAGAATAAAGCAACCTATGCTGGATATTCCAAATTTGAGGATTTCAAAGGAAAAGAGAATGAAGAATATGCTATCAGAATGTTTCTTCAATATTTGTGTTTTCCAAAGCTGCCTAGATATACCATGCCGCATAAGCCAGTGACATTGATTATGTTCAATAATAACGATAGGACCAAACCATTTGGAGTAATGGATGTAACTCCCTACATCCATGACCAATTGAAGGAAGCAGCAAAGCATTGGGAACAAAATAAGTTTATGAATGGAGCACAGTTTCTAACCAGAATCATATATCATGTTTTAGGAATGGAGGATCAGCTGAAATTGGCTCCAAAAGCTCAATATTTCAGGAGTTTGATGTCAGGAGTCAAAAGTCCCTCTAAGATGATGACCATAAGAGAAGCAGAAGCCCAAACAAGCATGAGGGGATCAGAAAGGAAAAGGAACACGGTATCAGAAGAAGTTATTCCAGTAAAGAAGAGAAGATTGGATCCCAGGAAAGTAGAATTGGAACAAGAGGAAGCAACAAAAGAAGAGCATGAAGTTGCTCAGAAGGAAGTACAGTCCTCTAAGGAACCTCATCCACCTCAAACAAGTAAGGAACAGTTGTATGCTTATCTAACTCAAGGGAATGATAAAAGAGCAATTTATGAAGCTCAATATCAGAAGATGTTGGAGAATTATTCGCGTAAAGCAACTGATTGGATACAAGAAGAAGTGGAACATTACGAAGAACTAGATGATCAGATGATGGCTGCAGAAACTGAAGAGGTGTTTGTCAAAAAGGAAGTGGAGTTGTTGGCATATTTTAAGGAGTTACAAGGTCCTCCTGAAACCAGAACTACAATAGTAGTGAAGAAGAAGGTTAAAAAAAAAACCTGTGCAGAAAAAGAGGTTAACCAAAAAGAATAAGGGTAAGGCAGCTGAACATGTACAGATGGAGGAGTTAGTAAAATTATCATCAGAAGAAAAGAATCAGGAGAAATCAATGGCAATAGACGAACACGGAATGGACAAATCAAGGATATCTAGTTCCTCACAGTTTTCTTCAGATTTAGAAAGTGATATAGAGAATTTTCTTCTTAAGAGTTTAAATCTCTCAATACCTAGCACACCAATAATGACGGTACAAGCCTCTGTAAAAAACAAAACACCAGAAGATTTGAGCCAGAAGTCACAAGGGATACAAGTCTATGAAGAAGCAGCAAAACAAGTTAGCCCTGGGGAGGAAAAAAGGATATTAAAAGGTAAAGAAGTGATGAGGGAAGAAGAGGGTGAAGCAAGGAAAGAATTTAACGGTGGACTAATAGACACAAGATTTCCAGCAATATGGATAAAACCCTCACAAAAACTTCAGTATCAACTATCTGAGAAAAAACAAGGACTGGAAAGTAATATGCAATTATGTAGTCAGATACAGAGTCAAGAGGAGGGAAGCAAAAAAGAAGAAAAGATTGTACTAGTGGAAAGATTTGAAAGAGCAGACTCTAAGGAATATACAGAAGAGAAAATAGAAACACAAATAAAGCAGAGTATAGAGAAGGTACTTGTTGATTTAAAGCATGATGAAGAGTCCACACATATAGAAAATCAGGAAAAGGAAGAAGAATTAGATCTTATGGACATAGATGAGCAAGAGGAGTAACAAAAGGAGCAGCAAATAAATGATCAGATACAGAACTCAGTGGAGAGTGAACCAACCTCAACTCAGGATAACAAAGTACAGAAAGAGGAAAGACAGGTCATTGAAGAGAAACAACAGGAAATTGAGTAAAAGAAGGCAGAATAAATGGAAGAAGAAAAGGGCTATGAAGAGTAGGAGAATCAGGTTATAGAATATGAGGAAGAGGATGAAGAAGAAAATGAATGCAAAGAGGAAAAGCAGATAGAAGTGAAGCAAGTGGAACTAGAAGCTGGGCTGGAAAGGATACCCAATGATATCAGGTCTGCCTACAAAGTTATCATGAGTAATATAGAGCAATTCAGACCATCTAGTAGAAATATGATTATATCAGGAATGGTGGCTGAATCAGAGTTTGTGAAGGGCAGTAGAATTATTAATGAGCAAAAGAAAGAAAAGGAACAGTTAGAGGAACAACTGAGGGTTGTTCAAGGAAGAAATGAAGATTTGACTAAAAGGATAATTTCATTGGAAGAACTAGAGGTTCGACAACAAAATAAAATTCAATTTCTTGAGGACAAATGTGCTAAACAGATGGAGCATAGTAGCAAAATGGAAATGGAATTAAAGAAAATGGAAGGAACTCTCTCAAAGCTCATATCAGATCATGGTCAAAGCAAATGAAGATATAAACAAATTGTTGATGGAGGAAGGCCAAATGAAAGAAGAAAGTAAGATTGTACAAATAACTTAGGATGAGAGGGAGGAGTTGAATAAAGAAGTTCTGAAGTTACAAACAGAATTGAAAGAAGTCAAGGAATTGGAAAAGCAAGCTAGTGTGCATGCTACAAGTGCAATGAGAGGATACAACAAACTACATTTGGATATAGCAGAAGAAAGGAGTAAAATACATTTGGATAGGGAAAAAGAAAGAAGTGAATGGAAATTAGAGAAAGAGTTGTTGATATCCCAGAATCAGGGATTGATGTCGATGGTGGAGGAGCTACAGAAAAAATTGGAAAATTCACAAAAACAGGTTGAAGAGCAGGTAGTGACCACACAAGCAGAGGAGCATGAGGGAGGAATAGATAACAAAATTCAAAACTTTGATGAACAAGAAGACAAAGCAGCTGTTGAAGAATATTCAGATGAGTTTGTTCAAAGGCTTTTAACAGATAGGGAATCAAGAATGGAATTTATCAGAAAGATGCATAATGATGAAGAACAGATTGTGAATTTTGCTCTCAACAAAGGAATAAACCCAGACCAACACCATTGGGCAGTAGATGGTCTGGGTATACCATTTTGTATGATTATGGAGAGTATTAAAAATTACTAGATTGCAAGGGTAGGAATATCATCAAACAGATATTTGGAATATGAAGAAGATATTAATGTTACTAAGGAATTGTTTGAAAAGGCTAATCCTAAATGGAGGAACATGTGGTTAGATGCCAACAACGAGTGTAGGAAAATGTGGAAAGAGGCACCTATTCAGCTAAAGACAAATCCATCTTATTGTCCAGTAGCAAGGAGAAGAGAATGGTCAGTGTTTTGGGAAAGAAGAAATGCAGGACAAATCCCAGCAAAATGGTTGAATTTTTCAAAAATAACAGGATCAAAAGTAGGAACATGGCCAACTAAGAAGTATATGATTGATATAGCAGAGTCTGTTATATCTACATATAAAGATGTCAATGATCCAGCTTGTATTTTATTAATCAGAGTGATGCGACTCATAGTGGCATGTATAGTAACATTTACAGATACAGATGTAAGAACTCTCAACTACATTGGATTCAATTCACCGACCGATTCTTTACTCTTTGATCTAAGTGAAACTCCAGATAGGATTTGCTTAATGGCATATTACAGCAAAACAGTATTTTTGGGTAGCCATTATCTTCAAATTTTTGAGGATGCTTTCGACTACGATTTTTTTGAAAGAGAGTCAGAAATTTTTGGGAACTTATCAGTAGTCACAAAATCTAGACTCACTGCATATGAAGCTGCATATACAAAATACTTGAAGAAAGATGTGATAGACAAACCAGAGGCAGCCGTACAATGGAGGAAAGCTTTATTTGAGATGGTGAATAATTTGAACATTACAGAAAGGAGGAGTCATGATCTATTGTCACAGGTTTATCAAAGAAAAAAGAAATGAAGGAAGCTCTCACTACTTATCTGCAAGAATATTTTTTGTCAGGAGCCAAAAAGTCTAGGAGGGGAAGAATGTTAGAAGAAGCATTTTTTTGAAGGGAAATTATTTGTAAAATGTCAAAAATTTATAGAAATATTTATACAAATGATGTAAAATTGAGGAAGATTCTTCCTCATGTAAATTAAAATCATATGTATTTTTTCTAGAATTTTTGGAAGCTCTTTGATAGCATATTTTTAGATTAGAAGGGAAAAGGACCAAAATTCAAGTGTGAAAAAGGACACTTGAAAAAGTATGAAAGATAATTTCCTCTATTATGAGAGGGTTGGTTGTATTATTTTTGCTATCCAAGTAATGTGAAGAGCTCTCCTGCAGAAAATCGTGTTTCTCCCTTCCATGTTCTTTCTTTTGATTTGTTGAGTCTATTCTTTGTGTGATCCATGGAATTTGTAAGCTTCAATTGTGTATTTCTGAGTAAGATGTATGAAGAGAGGTGATTCTCAGTGTATTGAGTAAGAAAGTTCAGAAGAACAAAGCTGGAAATGGAAATTCTTAGTTTTCACAGAATCGCGATTGTCTCATTTGTGTGATACAGGTACTGTTTTTGAAATTTGACTTCATAATTGTATTCTACTGTGGAAATGGCACACTTTAGGCACAAAGATCATTGAAAATACTGTTGTAGAACTCAAGATAATCAAAACCCTAGATATTTCTCTCCTTCTTCATAATTTCTCAGAAAAACAGTCATCTTAATCCTTATTCTTGGATTCCATTAACTAGAAGGGGCTGTGGTCTTTGCATACTTCTCGGATTGACAATTTAAAGATGTGTAGTTGATCCTTTGTGCTATAATGATTGGAGAGGACAACTCCAAAGGGTAACAACAAACAACTCCAAAAGCTGCAAGTTGATACTTCATATCTTCATATTCTACCCGGGTGAAATGTGAAAGTACCTGCTTGACTTTCTTTTGGCTAACTCCACTTCTCAATCAAGTGATAGGATCTGAATTGGAACACCTTTTTAAATACAAGCATGTATCCAAAAATCAAGACAATCATAGAAAATCGATTCTTCAAGTGAATTGTATTATCAAAAATCTGAATTTTTTGAAGTTTTATGAAAATATTGAATATGAGGTAAATTTTCCAAACATAAAAACTCTATTCAAGTCTTCAACATCTTCTACAAATACTCTTTTACCTCAAGAGTTAGATAAAGAAGAAATATACTTCTCTGCAACATGTCATATACCAAGTAGCTTTGTATTGACACTCCAAGAATTCTTTGAGGGAATATATAGCTACTTGCTCAAAATCTTCAACATAACTCATACATATGAGTCAAAATATACAAGTTGTCTTCAAAATCAGCTGCTTTTCTTTCTCTCAATGGAATTCTTTGTCAAAACCTACTCAAACATGACCAAGTATAAGGCAAAACAAGAAACTGCTTCTTCTTTAAACTATCTTCTTCACACAAGATGTTCTCGTAGAGTTGTCTTTGGATGTAGAGGATAAAGTAGGAAAGTTATATGGAAAATATAAGAGAAAAAGGAAGTCTTACTTTTCCTTTGGAAATGTTGGACTTTCTTCTTCTGCATCTTTCTTCCACCTGATGATGATGTCAACATCTTCAAACTTCTCTTCCATTCCTTTTGTTTTCTTCATCTTGAAGTAGCAAGCACTCTTGACTTCTTCAAATACTTCAACATAATTTAAGTATGTGAAGTGAATGAGCAACGAAGCTAACCTTATTCTCACAAAATAGTGTAACAAAATTGTAAATCAACCAACCCTAATTTTGAGATTAGGGTAGAGACACCATAAAAACAAAATCTAAGGTTAATTCACAAAAGATAGTTACCACCACCTTGTAGAAGACTTCTTGCTCCAATAGAGTAGCCTCTCCTGTGGAGAATGAGTTCTCCTATGTGCAACAGAAGTGTGTAGTGAGCCCTTGTATGTCCAACACTTGGACAAACATTTGCACCTTAGATAGCTTGCTGCTCTCAATAAAAAACTCAAATGGACTTGAGACTTTATTCAATCAAAGTAGACAAAGAGAGCTTTCTAACAAGATATAAATGACTTAATTTGGACAAGTTTTGATTAGGAAACACAACTGTCAAAGATGAACTACCTATCCACATAGATATGCTAAAGAACTGGGCTTCACTCTCGGACTGATAACTCTCTGAATATATATCCTTTGAGAAAGATATTTGGCATAGAGAAAGTAGACACAAATAGCTTTCCAACGACATAAAAAACAAGTAATTTGGATGAGTTTTGATCAGGAAACTCAACTCACCAAGATAGACCACCTGCACACATAAGTACACTATAAAACTGGACTTTACTATATAACAGATATCTCACAGAATATAAACGATCTCAATGAGATATTTGAGAACTAAAAGTAGATGCCAAGAGCTTTCCAACAAGACAAAAATCATGCGATTTGGATATGTTTTGGTTGGGAAAATTAACTGACCAAAATAGACTACCTATATACACAGGTATACTAAAAAACTGGACTTCACTCTTTCATTGATATCTCACAAAGTACATAAGCTTTCAAAGAGATATTTGATATGCAGAAATTACACAAGATAATCTTTCCAATGAATGTTTAGAAGCACAAAATGGTTACATATGCACTGAGATATGAGCTCTGCAACAGAGCTGTGTACAAACTGACGTGCGGCTGGAAGGAGTCTAAGGGAAGCCAAAATGACAAAATGGCCAGATCCGACTACTGGGAGCTCTTGCCTCTTTCTCTCCTTGTTTTGAATGTGCTCCCACTTCACTTTTATAACCAATGATCATGTGAAGAAGTTTGTGCCTTCTTCTTAACTCACCACTTTCTCCACTACATGCTACTAACTACAAGGCAAGATATTGTATCTCTCACTCATCATGAATTTTGACTAGACTTTTTCTTTTATTATTTTTTCATTTTTTTCCTCCACTTTTTCTTTATCTTTATATTTGGTAAATTTATCCAAGCATGGCTCATATGAAAATGAGCTTGTACATTTATCTTCAACACTCCCCCTCAAGCTCATTTGGGAGTTATCTTCATCCATGTCCTTCAATTTTATTGCATCCTTGAAACCTTTGAGTTTAGAAGCATCCAAGAACTTTGTAAATATATCTGCAACTTGCTCTTTGGTTCTGATGAACTTCACCTCCACATCTTTGCTCAGCACCTTCTCCCTTACATAGTGGTAGTGGACCTCTATGTGCTTGCTCCTTGCATGAAACATAGGATTGCTTGCCAAGTAAATACTTGACATGTTATCACCGTATATAGGGATGGTTCCAACTTGCACTCCAAGATCAACCAAAAGCTTTTTAATCCACATTGCTTCACATGTGGCAAAAGCTAATCCTCTATATTCAGCCTCCATAGATGAAAGTGCAACAGTAGGTTGTTTCTTTGAGCTCCATGTGATAGGTTTGCTTCCTATCATGAACACATAACCTGAGGTTGATCTTCTATCTTCCTTTGAGCCTGCTCAATCAGCATCACTAAATCCTTTGACCTGCAATTCTTCATCAAACTTGTAAAACAAAGCATGATTAACTGTATGCTTTATGTATCTCAACACTCTCTTGGCTGAATTTAAGTGTTCACTTGTCGGGGCTTGCATAAACTGAGAAAGTACACCAACAACATAAGACAAATCAGGTCTTGTAATGTTTGCATAGATCAATGATCCAATGCTTCTGTATGTCGTTACATCTTCCAATGGTTCTCCATCATTTGAACAAATCTTTGTATTTGTGTCCATGGGTTGAGTGAGTGGTTTGCATTCACTCATTCCAAATCTGAAAAGAACATCCAACAGGTACTTCCTTTGCATCAAGTAGATGCCACTCTTTCCATAAACAACTTCAATTCCTAAAAAATATTTCAGCTCCCCAAGATCTAAAATTTTAAACTCCTTACCAAGCTTCCTTTTGATATCTTTAATCCCTGTAACATCGTTTCCTGTTATGATGAGGTCATCGACATATATGCAAATATATACCTCTCTATTTTCTTCATTCTTCATGTACAACGAAGGATCTGCACTACTTGGGTTGTATCCACACTTAGTTAGATACTCTACCAATCTCTGATTCCATGCTCTTGGTGCTTGCTTCAAGCCATAAAGTGCCTTCTTCAACCTGTAAACAAAATCTGGATGGTTTTCATCTTCAAATCCAACCGGTTGACTCATGTATACCTCTTCTTGTAGTTCTCCATTGAGAAAGGCATTTTTGATGTCGAGTTGATATAATGGCCATCTCCTTGAAGCACCAATTGCTATTAGGGTTCTGATAGTTCCCATCTTTGCAACAAGGCTGAAAACTTCATCATAATCTATGCCTTGTGTTTGTTGAAATCCTTTGGCAACTAATCTAGCTTTATATCTAGCTAGTGAACCATCAGCATTCCTCTTTACTTTAAACACCCATTTGTTTGGAACAATCTTCATACCTTCTTTCTTTGGCACTAGCTCCCATGTGTGATTATCTTTGAGAGCTTTGATCTCCTCTTTCATAGCTTGCTTCCATTCCTTTTGTGTGCAAGCTTCTTCATATGTCTCAGGCTCTTTGTCTTTGATAACCTGCATCATGTATGCAAAATGTGTCGCCATAAAACTATCATAACTCAACCTTTGAGTTGGATACCTTGTCCTTGAAGATCTTCTTTCATTGCCTTTAGAGAGTTGCTTCTTTAACCTATTTAGCTTTACCATCGGAGTGATTACATCTTCATATTCTTCTTCACTTGCATCTACCTCACTGTTTGGAGTAGCACTTGCCTCTTTGGCTCTACTATGAGCTGAATTTGGAGACAAAGAATGACTCCCCCTCCATGTTGAACATTCTTCATTTGATGTAGATGCCTCTGGACCTCAAGCCTTTGTGCTTGATTGTTGAGCTTCTCTTTGATTTGTTCCTGCATAATCATCACAATCTTCTTCAAGAACCTTTTCCTTTCCTTTATCTTCATACCATGGTCTTAGTTCATCAAAGACCACATCTCGCGAGACTCTTAATTCCTTTGTTCTAGGGTTGTAGCACTTGTATCCTTTTTGCTCCATCGAGTAGCCGATGAAAATGCATTTTTTTGACCTTGGTTCCATCTTTGTTCTAACTTCTTGTGGAATGTGAACAAAGCAAACACATCCAAACACTTTGAGGTGTGTAAGATCAGGTTTCTTACCGGAATATACCTCTTCTGGAGTCAAGTGATGTATTCCCGATGTTGTGCACCTATTCATCAAGTAAATGGCGGTTGTGGTAGCTTTAGCCCAATAGTACAATGGTACCTTCATCTCGTTGAGCATGCATCTTGCAATTTCAACAATTTGCCTATTTTTCCTCTCAGCTACTCCATTTTGTTGTGGTGTATACCTACAAGTGAATTGCCTTTTGATCCCATTCTCTTGTAGAAAATCTGAAAATTCTTTGGAGAAGTATTCTCCTCCACCATCGGACCTTAAGGTTTTGATAGACCTTCCTGTTTCCTTTTCAACTTCAACTTTGAATCTTTTGAATATAGAAAACACCTCTGATTTTTGCTTCATACAAAACAGCCATACCTTTCTTGAGTGATCATCAATGAAGGTGACAAAAAATCTATTACCAGCCATTGATGCCTCTTGGGTTGGTCCCCATACATCCGTATGTATCAAGTCCAAGACATTTGGAGCCACATAATTGCTTCTCTTGAATGGCTACCTCGTTTGCTTTCCTAGTTGACAAGCTTCACATAACTCATGTAGTCCAATGCTATTAAATTTTGGAAGACCTCTTACCACTTCATGTTTGCTCATGTCCTTCAGCTTTGGAATGTTGATGTGTCCTATTCTTTTGTGCCATAAGTCCAGCTCTGAAATCTTCTTGTTCCCACATTGAATGTACATGACCTTTCCATGTGGATGTTGGACGTCCAAAGTGAACATCCTTCCTTCTCTTCTACCTCGAGCAATGACCTTGAAGCCTTCCTTTGGATTCTTTATGAAGCACCCATTCTCATTGAATATGACATGATAAACCTTCTCTACCATTTGTCCTACTGAAATCAAGTTCTTTGAAATTGTAGGAACATGAAGAACATTAGATAGTACCTTTGCTCTGCTTGTATCTCCAAGCCTTATATCTCCAATGTGTTCAATCATGTGTTAAGTATCATCACCTGTTTCAACACATCCTTTTCCACTTGGTACCTGTAGATTAGTGAACAAACTTCCTTGGCATGACATATGGTTAATACAACCTGAATCAATGTACCATTTTTTATCATCTTCACAAGAGCTTCTATACTCATGTCTCATTGCAAGTAGTGTGTCCTTGCTTCCTTCACTTGAGGTGCTTGCATAGTTGCTTTGGTTCCTTTGATTGCCTCCATTTGGTCTTCCATTCTTCAGCCAACAATCACTAGCATAGTGTCCTACTTTACCACAATGATAGCATGTTATACATTTATGAGAATTGTAGGAGCTTCGGCCTCTTCCTCTACTTTTACCTCGACCTCTTCCTTGTGCGTTGGCATTTGATGCATCCTTGTTGTCTTCCGAATTGTTTTGATTGTAGTTGGAGTGGTTGTGACCTCTTCCTCTTCCTCTTGAGCCTCCTCTTGAGTTTCTTCCTTTACCTCGACCTGCATATAACATTTGGTTGTGGCTGTCCTTTCCTTTGGGACCACCGAAGCTAAGCTCTTCTGTGACAAGATGAGGGATTAGTTGTTCAAAACCTGGATATGCATCTTTCAAGTTAATGGAAGTTATAAAAGGCTTCCATCTTTCATCTTCTCTCAAGCCATTGAGAGTATAACACACAAGATCTTCGTCTTCAACCATTGTGCCAATAGAAGCTAAAGCATCGCTTAGCTCCTTAATCTTCAAAGTATATTCAGCTATGGATTGACTCGAACTTTTCTTGATTGTGTTCAACTCATTCTTGAGTTGAAGTTTCCTAGCTTTGGTATTTGTTGAATACATCCTTTCAAGAGCTTCCCAAGCATCATTAGCTTTCTCTAGATGTTGAATATGACCTACCATGGCTTTAGTAATGACTTGCGAAATGAGGAACATGACTCTCCTATTCCTCTCTTCCCATTCTTTTGCTTGCCTCCTTTGGACTTCGGTGGCCATAGCTTGATTGATTTGAGGTTGAACATCATCGCCATTCACAATACCCCATAAGCCTTTGCCCATTAGGTAGTTGGTCATTCTAAACCTCCACACAGGATAGTTATCCTTATCCAACTTCTCTACTTGTTGACCCAAGTCAGCCATTGAAGAGTATCAAAGACTTTGAGAGTTACCTCAAATACTTATAGTCCTTTGCTCTTGCGTTTGTGAAGCTCCCTCTTATTTTGTAGCTCCTCTTTTGCTTTGCTTCAACTCCAACTCTGATGATAAAGCTTCAGCACCAAGTTTGCTCTGATACCAACTGTGGAGAATGAGTTCTCCTATGCGCAACGGAAGTGTGTAGTGAGCCCTTGTATGTCTAGCACTTGGACAAACATCTGCACCTTAGATAGCTTGCTGCTCTCAATACAAAACTCAAATGGACTTGAGACTTTAGTCAATCAAAGTAGACAAAGAGAGATTTCTAACAAGATATAAATGACTTAATTTGGACAAGTTTTGATTAGGAAACACAACTATCAAAGATGAACTACCTGTCCACACAGATATGCTAAAGAACTGGGATTCACTCTGGGACTGATAACTCTCTGAATATATATCCTTTGAGAAAGATATTTGGTATAGAAAAAGTAGAAACAAATAGATTTCCAACAAGATAAAAAACAAGTAATTTGGATGAGTTTTGATCAGGAAACTGAACTCACCAAGATAGACCACCTTCACACATAAGTACACTGTAAAACTAGACTTTACTATATGATAGATATCTCACAGAATATAAAAGATCTCAATGAGATAATTGAGACATTGAAAGTAGATGCCAAGAGCTTTCCAAGAAGACAAAAATCATGCAATTGGGATATGTTTTGGTTGGGAAACTTAACTGACCAAAATAGACTACCTATCTACATAGGTATACTAAAAAACTGGACTTCACTCTTTCACTGATATCTCACAAAGTACATAAGCTTTCAAAGAGATATTTGATATGCAGAAAGTAAACAAGATACGCTTTCCAATGAATGTTTAAACGCACAAAATGGTTACATATGCATTGAGATATGAGCTCTGCAACAAAGCTGTGTACAAACTGACGTGCGGCTGGAAGGAGTCTACGGGAAGCCAAAATGACAAAATGGATAGATCCGACTACTGGGAGCTCTTGCCTCTTTCTCTCCTTGTTTTGAATGTGCTCCCACTTCACTTTTATAACCAATGAGCATGTGAAGAAGTTTGTGCCTTCTTCTTAACTCACCACTTTCTCCACTACATGCTACTAACTACAAGGCAAGATATTGTATCTCTTACTCATCATGAATTTTGACTAGACTTTTTCTTTTATTATTTTTTCATTTTTTTCCTCCACTTTTTCTTTATCTTTATATTTGGTAAATTTATCCAAGCATGGCTCATATGAAAATGAGCTTGTACATTTATCTTCAACATCTCCTTCACCAAAACTGCACCTCCAAAGCTTCAAAACACCATGGATAGAAAGTTACTCCATTGAGATTATGTTTTGTTGAGCATGTGGGTGGCCATAAAGTACTATAAATTCTTATGATCTATGTACACAATAACTTCATGGGATTCTCCTTCTAGATGGTGATGGAGATATTGAATGCATCCACTATAGCAAGAAGTTCTTTATCACGGATTTCATAATTTATCTCTAGAGGGGAGAATTTCCTTGAATAGTATGCAACAGTATGTAGGTGTCCCATGTTGGGATAGAATGGCTCCCAAGGCAAAGTTTGATGCATCTGTCTCTAAGAAAACAGGCTTGGTTGAATCAAGGTGAACTAGAATAAGAGCAATGGTAAATATTATGTTCAGGGTCTAAAAGTCTTTTCTGCTTCTTTGGCACATGATAATTTTGCATTTCCTATAATCTTGGTAAGGGGTGGCACTCTCCTAGAGTAATCTTTGATAAATATCCTTTAAAATTTGGCAAAGCCTAGAAAGCATTGGACATCTCAAATGCATGAACGTGTTTTCCAATCAAGGATTACCATAATCTTCTTAGGGTCTACAAAGATTTCTCTTTCTGAAATAATGTCTCCTAAAAATTCCACTTTTGTTTACTGGAAAGAGCAGTTCTCCAATTTTGCATACAAACCTTTCTCTTTTAGTTTCTCTAAAACTATCTTTATATGACTTTTGTGCTCTTCTAGATCTTTGGAGAATATCAAGGTATCATCTAGGTATATTACCACAAAATCATCTAAACATTCCTGAAAGATATCATGAATCATATGTTGAAAGAGGTCTAGAGCATTCATGAGACCAAATGGCATAAATACATATTCAAAATGGGCATACCTTGTTCAAAATGTTGTCTTACATTCATCTCCTTCTTTGATCATGAAAAGGTTATAATCTCCTTGAAGGTCAATCTTTGTGAAGAACTTTGCTTTTCCAAGGGCATTCCAAGAGCTTAGATATAAGTGGTAGAGGATATCTATTTTTTATAGTGACTTTTGGTCCATAAAAGTCTATGTACATTCAAAGGGTACCATTCTTCTTCTCTACAAATATTAAATAAGGACTCTTGTAAGGGACTTTGAGTGCCTTGATTAACCCCTTGGCTAGAATTTCATCAATGCCCTTGTGCAATTTTGTAAGTTCCTCTAGGTATAGTCTATAGATTTGTACGAAAGGTGGTTGCACTCTCTATTGAGGTTTTATGGCACAATCATAAGGTATGTGCTCTAATAGAATATCTCATTGTTCTTTTCAAAAACATCTTGAAATGTTTGGTACTGACTAGGTGGTTTTATTGGATCATCTCTCTTGGATTCTTGAGCGACATAGCTTGATAGAGTTATGGTTACTAGTAGATTAGGAGTAGTCCTTTTCATTCAAACATGGTATCAAAACGTAGGTTAATGCATAGTTTTGTTTTTTCTTTCATTTTTTTTTCCTTTATGGATTCATTCTCTTATGATTTCCGTTTTAGTCTCCCTTGTCATTTCAACTTGCATATTTAAATCCCTCCCTCCCTCCCATGTCTCATTCTATTTAAGCACTATTTTCATTTGTCATCAACCATGATTGTGATCATTTTGTTCATTTAGTGTTTTAATGGTTCTAACTTTGGAGAAACTCATTTACGAAGTGTTTATGAGAATGCACACCCAAGTCATCTATGACTCTACCCAATTGTTGAGTTATGCCATCGGTAGTAGAAAGGATGATTGAGCATTTTGTGATAGTGAACAACTCTTGTAGAGAAAAGTGCTTGTGAGCACTACATTATCCAGATTATAAGTGTTTTTAAGCACCCTTTCATTGACCATATCTATGAATACATGATTGTGAAAAGTCCAATTACTACCTTGCATAAGGCAAATGAGAGGAAATGCAAGTGAACAAAGCATTTGCAGAGAGGGAGACATAGAAACAATAACTCGAAAACAACATCCTGAGCAAGAAATCGAGCAAGAGTGTTGATAGGGGCTATGATCTCATCCCATGATCGTCTTTGGATCGCAATGTTCTTCTTTCCATGTGGTACAAATAAAGAAACTTATATCGACATGTGAAATTCATTTCTATAACTCTCAAAGATTTTGCACATGAGGTCACAGCTTTGGGTTGTTCTCTCTTTTGTTCTTTCATTAGCCCATAGTTGGTGTCTCTATCTTCCTTGGCAAGAGAAAATTAGAAGCACTTGATTCATCCAAAACCACAATATGCACACAATGCTACTCCCTTGTATTAATGGAATCCAATTAAAGGTTAGCATCTAATCCTCTCTTCATCCAATTAAAGGTTAACACGTGGTCCTTATTGTGCACATTGGATGCCGGCACCCTCATAAGATTGGGAATCCAAATAAAGATTAACATGTGGCTTATACTGGTCATAGTGGATGGTGACAGCACAACAAATTTATGCTTAGATCAACTTTTTTGGTCACAATAGGAGATGGAATAAATTTTCTTATTTCTTGTTCCAACCAATAATAGTGGGATCGTGAATAAAGGCTAAAAAACTTTAGAATGTGAGAAGTTTTAAGGGACTTTGAGTGTCTTGATTCACCCCTTGGCTAGATTTTCATCAATGCTCTTGTGCAATTTTGTAAGTTCCTCTAGGTATGGTCTATAGATTTGTATGAAAGGTAGCTGCACTCCCTCTTGAAGTTCTATGACACAATCATAAGGTATGTTCTCTAATAGAATATCTCATTCTTCTTTTCAAAAACATCTTGATATGTTTGGTACTCACTAGGTGGTTTTATTGCATCATCTCTCTTGGATTCTTGAGCTACATAGCTTGGTAGAAGTATGGTTACTAGTAGATTAGGAGTAATCCTTTTCATTCAAACATGGTATCAAAACATAGGTTAATGCATAATGTTGTTTTTTCTTTCATATTTTTTCTTTATGGATTCATTGTCTTATGATTTCGGTTTTAGTCTCCCTTGTCATTTGAACTTGCATATCTAAATCCCTCCCTCCCCATGTCTCATTCAGAAATTTGAAATGGTGTCCTATTTGTCAAAACTTGAGACACTCGAGAAACATGTTTATGAAGGCTGTATTTTGGGAAAAATACAGCGTTCCTCCTTTCCAAAAGATGGTTCAGTTTGGGCTACTCAAAAATTGCAGCTTGTACATAGTGATGTCTATGGTCCTATGCAGACACCTTCTTTTGGAAGTTATCTTTACTTCGTGACTTTCATCGATGATTTTTCCAGGCATGCATGGGTATATCCATTAAAGGCAAAGTCCGAAGTGTTCATGTGCTTCAAATAGTTTTTGATTTTGGTTGAAAATATGTCAGCATGTAAAATGGGCAATCAACCATTGCTTTCATGTACGAAGGAGACATCTGTTAGCTCCAAAGACATGTATGATACTTTGCTGCCTCTTTTTACAGGTGGAAAGTCTAGTGCTGGTCCTAACGAGGCAACTTCTCAGCCTTTGCAGGTTTCATATGATGATGCAAATCATTCCATTTCTGATGCAGATTTACATGATGCACTTATTGATGAGAGAGCTAATATTGAGCATGCAAGAACTATGCCAAAATGGTTGGTGCAGACCTTGCGTAACAGCAAATTAGATGCACCTCTGTCATATCGTACTCGATTAGGCTCTCATAGTGCCTCTTTTGTATCAGATTGCTATGCTATGGCTGCATCTAGTCTTTATGATGAGACTGAGGCTGTTTTGTTTGATGAAGCAAAAGAAAATTGGATGGCTGCTATGCAATCTGAATATGATGCAATAATTAAGAATGGTACTTGGTCTTTAATTGAATTGTCTCCTAGCAAGAAGGCCATTGGCAAAAAATGTGTATACAAGTTGAAGCGTAAACTTGATGGTACAATTGACAGGTATAAGGCTAGGCTTGTTGCAAAGGGTTGTGCGCAGGAAAGAGGCATTGATTTTGATGAAACCTTTGCTCCTACTTGCCGAATGACTACTGTTCGTAGCATCTGTGCACTTGCAGCTCATCATGGTTGGAATGTACATCAGTTGGTCATTAACAACATTTCTGAATGGTGATTTGCATGAAGAAGTGTATGTTTTTCAGCCTCGTGGCTTTGTGCAGAAAGGGCATGAAAACCAGGTGTGCAGGCTAAAGAAGGCATTATATGGTTTAAAGCAAGCACCACGTGCTTGGTATGAAAAGATACATGCCTATCTGATTGCACATGGTTTTGAGAACAGTCCAACTGAAAGCACCTTATATGTTAAGCGTGCTTATGATGTGCTTCTGATAATTGTGGTTTATGTTGATGACATGCTACTCACTGGTCCTCATGAGAGGCATATTGCTGATTTTATGGTTGATTTGCATGCCTCATTTGAGATGTCTCATTCGGGGCATTTGCATCACTATTTGGGCATTCAATTTATGCAAGTTGATGGTGGGATGGCTTTGTGTCAAACAAAATATATTGCCACATTATTGCAACGTTTTGGCCTTGAAGACTGTAAGCCTATTGCCACTCCTATGGAGACAGGTTTATGGTTGAGTCTTCATGATGCTGGAGATGCATTTGATGCTGCCCTCTATCAGCAGGTTGTTGGATGCCTGATTTACTTATGCATTACTCGACTAGATATTTAGTTCAATGTCTCACAGATGAGTAGGTTTATGCATTGCCCAGGAGTCAAGCATTGGCAAGCGGTTAAGCGCATCATTTGCTACTTGAGTGGTACTCGGCTACTTGGGTTGTTTTATCCCAAGGGGGGATCACTTCTGGCAGATTTGCATGCTTTTTTTTACTCTAATTGGGATGGTTGCTATGACACTCGTGTGTCCACTAGTGGCTTTTGCTTCATGCTTGGTAGCTCATGTATATCTTGGTTGAGTAAGAAGCAGTCATCTGTGGCCACTTCCACTTGTGAGGTTGAGTATAGGGCAGCTTTCACAGCGATTGTTGAGTGTGTGTGGCTCAGACACCTTATGGCTGATTTGGGTGTTGGTCAGTCTTCTACCACCACCATCTTCACTAACAGTCAGAGCGCATTGGCAGTTGCGAGGAACCCTGTGTTCCATGATCGCACTAAGCACATTGAGGTGCATTATCATTATGTGAGGGAGAGGTCCTCTGCTAGGGAGATCAGCTTGGCATATGTGCTCAATAAAGAGAACATTGCAGACCTTTTCACGAAGGCTCTGCCTAGGGAGAAGTTTGAAGCTTTCCGCAAAGCTTTGGGCTTACTTCCTTTTGTGGAGTGATTTCCACATAGCTTGGCACTTCCTTATACATGAGTGTCAGCTCCTTGTTCACCGCAACACTCCTAGGGGGAATTTGTTGATATATTTAGGTAGTGATGTGTGTGAACACTCTAGGACCGTCGGAGCACTTTTTTTCCCTCTTTAGGAGGTTTTTTTCCCTCGGCTTGTATATACACATATTGCCCTAATGGGCTACTTATCTTTGTACATTCTAGTGGTAATACATGCAGTATTGTGTGTTGAGCTCCAAGCTTCTTCTTCTTCCTTGTGCTCTTCGTGTGCTTCCGCAGACATCTAACTCGAACAAGCTCACATATCAACTATCTAAATATGATGCGTAGGTAGAGGCGTGGTGGTTACCTTGACATAGTTTTTGGAGTTTTTTTTTTGCCACTTAACTAGTGTCTTCATCTCCAAACATGGTAGTGAGCTCTTAGAGAAAACCCTCAATCATAGTGTCCTATGTATGTACATTGTTCTTCACCCTCTTCTATGGTTACAACAACTTCCTTGGTCTTCTCTTTGTTGTCATATGCCACTCTTGTGAGTGCTTCCTCATTAGGCATCTTGATCATGACTTTTCGATCTTCTATTTCATATTTCTTGAAGTTCTCAGGGAGTTCAAAGAGGGTCTCTTCCTCTATCAACCTAGGGTTTGGTTTCTCTCTCTCCTTTCCTTTTTTTATTCACTATCCTCATTTCTTATAGTTTTCATTTTTCCTCATCTTGAGTTCTAGTTTCTATCAGATAGAGGTACTCTTCCTTTGAAGTAGAGAAGGGCTCCATGAGAATAGAATCTCCATCTTCATCTCTATCTTCCTTGGGTTCACTCATATGAGGTTCACATTCTTCAATAACTAGGTCATACATGATTGATTCTACCATGAAAATTGAAATGTCATAGCCATCTTCATCTTGACAGCTATGTGCATGGTGACGAGATTTCTGTCCAAATGTGTGGTTCAAATTCTTCATCTGGGAACACTATGGGTGCATAGGCTGGATCTTGAACTGATCTATGGTTCTCCTTAGTACCTACTTCTTGTGTGGCTATCCTTTTCTCTTCTTCTACTACAAGCTTGCACATCAATAAGTGAGTGTCTTCATGCATGTAAGAGGATCCTGATCCTATGGAGTGCACATATTCCATGTCATCCATTTCTCTATGGATGGGGTCCCATTGGATTGGGGGCACATCTCTATGAGACTAATCCCTGAGATTGACCCTAGCAGTTACTCCTAGATGTTGCAAGTACAAAGAATTGGTTCTCCAATCTTGTACTATTTGCAATTGTCTCATGAATGGTCTATCTAAGACCATCTCACATGCATGGTTCTTGCAAAATTCACATATGGTGAAAGTATGCTCAAACTCCACACCATAAGTGGTAAGAGTTATCCATTCCAACAATCCAAGAGGTTTCTCGGTGTGGCCATCTGCCATTTGCAACTTCATTCTCGTAGGTTTGAGTGCCAATTTATCCCAATGCTTCCATAAGGAAATGGTAGCAATAGCAACTCTTGTACCTGAGTCTAATATAGCTTTCATTGTTTAACCCTGATAGGTGATAGGGAGATAGGTATTTACTTCTTCTCCTTTTGAGGTGTATACATGCAAGTGAATTGCCATTTGATATCATGGTCATTTAGAAAATCATAAATTCATTTGAAAGATACTCTCTCCCTCCATCCAATCTAAGAGCTTTTATACACTTCCTTGTCTCGTTCTCCACTAGGTTTTTAAACCTCTTGAAGTGATGAAACACCTCTGACTTTGACTTCATGAAATACATCCAAAAAAATTTTGAATGATCATCTATAAATGTGAAAAAGTATCTATTACCTCCAATGGATGGCCCCCTTGTAGGTCCCCATACATTTGTGTGTATGAGATTCAATACTTCACTCGTATGTGCTCCCTTCTTGAATATCAATTTACTTTGTTTCCCTAATTGACAAGCATGGCAGAAATGTTGCATATTCTAAGATGTAAGATCATGTATACCACTAACCAAGACCTTCCTTTGCATGCACTTCATCCTTTGTAAGTTTATGTGGCCAGCTCATTTATGCCACAAGTCAACATCTGCAATCTATTTATTTCCAATTGACAAGTAGACACTATGAGGGGTTCATGGCTTACCTCAAGGATGAAGATTCTTCCTTGCTTCTTTTCTTTTGTTATGATCTCGTTGTCCTACATGGGGTCCTCAACAAAACATGCTTGATCATTAAACCTCAGTTAATAACATTCAACCATTTGACCTACTGAAACCAAGTTCTTGGTGATGGTTGGCACATGCAACACATCCTTCAACACCTTGGATCTTTGAGATCCATTCAATACAACATCTCCCACATGTGTAATCATTTACTCAGTTTCATCCCCTATCTCTACATGTCCTTGAGTGATGGGTGAGTGTAAACTAAAGAAAACATCTTTATTGCAACTCATATGGTTGCTACAACCATGGTCTATGTACCATGTAAATTGGAATTAACTCTTTCACTTGAACCATACATCATAAGAAAGTTATCATTTTCTGAATTTTTTGAAGTACTAGCATGATTAACTTGGTTCCTTTTGTATCCTTTATTGCCTCCTCGTTTGGACCAACAATCTCTAGCATAATGGCCTAGTTTTCCACAATTGTATTGTCCATTGGATGCTTCTCCTCCATGTTATCTTCCTCTACTCCTTCCTCTTCCTCTTGTTCCATAGCTTTGGTTGGATCCTTCTTGGTTGATTGAGCTTGAGTTTGAGCTTCCTTTCCCTCTACCTAGGAGGTTTGTCCACCTCTTTTGCATTTTAGAGAACTTTGGATTGGATACCCTTTGATTGTGAACCTCCTTGGTTCATCTCTGCTGGAGACCTTTAATTCTCAAAATGTCTGATCTATCTTGATTTAAGAACTCCTCTATATTAAGAATAAACCAAACTTTACAAAAAATTCATATTACTCCTCTATGTATGAAGTTTTCTTCAACTTCAAGAGTCTGTTTCAAAAATGAACTTCAATCTCTGCATATGACTTTGATTTCAATCATTCAAATGATACTCACATGCTCATACTACTTTTGTGCAATCACAATGACCATTATTTCTACAAAAGAACTATTAGATTCTTAATTTGATCACTTAGATCAAACATGTGTCAAAAACTGCCTTCTACAAATGACGACTTTGATATAGTCAACTTCTTAAGTTGATTTCTCTTAGAATCTAACCCCTTTTGCTAAATGCTTTTGGACAAAGCTTCCTTACCTTCTAACTTAAATTTTGAATGCTCAAACATAAAAAACTTTACATTGAGCACTGAGATCCAAGCAAATCTTTGAACAGGAAAATACGCGATTCTGAGAACTTCACTTGCAGACTTCTACATATGAATGTTCCTACTTGTCATACACACAACCTGAAGAGAATTAGATCATCAAACTTTGGCCATAACTTGATTAGTTTTTGAATTAGATGTGTACAAAAGATTTCTTGGTCCACATGATCAGGCTGAGAGAATTCTAGGAAAGACTAGTCACTAACTCACAAGAAAACTCTCTACTCATCTACCTCTTAAACAACTTGAAATGTCTTTTCATCTATTCTTCATCTCTCTTCTATATCATGACTATACATGAGATTATATATACATGTAACTATAAACTCCTCACTACATCAAGTATATTTGAAATATTTTTCCAAAGCTATTATACATAAATGTACAAACACTTCTTCCTGATTCTTCACTTGACTTCATGCTTTGAGCTTGAGTCTTTTCTTCACTTCTTCATTCCTAGGCTTCATGTAATCATCCATTGATGATTGTCTTGCTCCAACAGCTCCCCCTCAATCATCAATTGTGATTACCTGCACCTTCTTTATACCTACCATCTCTTTAAACCTTTGTAACTTTGGTCCATCCAAACTTTTTGTCAGCATATCTGCTACTTGTTCTTTTGTTGGTGTATACATGACTGTAATTTCTTTGTCAAGTACCTTTTCTCTCAAGAAATGATACTGAATCTCTATATGTTTAGTCCTGGCATGAAAAACAGGATTAGCTGCCAAATATAATGAACTCATGTTGTCTCCAAATATGATTGGAACATTCTGATCAATTCCTAGACTTTTTAATAAAGTCTTCAACAAAATTACTTCCTTTGCATCTTCCACCATTCCTTTGTATTCAGCTTCTGTAGATGACAATGCAAATGTATGTTGCTTCTTTGAGCACCAAGAAATTAGCTTATCTCCAACATAGCATAGATAACCATGAGTAGATCTTCTATCATCTGAATTACCAGCCCAATCTGCATCACTAAACACTTTGAGTCTAGTATCAGAAGTGAATCCATAATACAAACCTTCACTCAAAGTTTCTTTGATGTATCTTAGCACTCTTTGTGCTGCAACCCAATGAGTTTTCTTTGGGCAATGCATAAATTGAGATAAAACACCAACTGCATATGAAAGATCTGGTCTTATCAAAGTAGCATAGATTAAACTACCTACCAAACTCTGATATGTCTTCATGTCTTTGAACTCTTCTCCTCCATACCTGCTTAGTTTATGATTAACCTCCAGTTGTGTGGTTGAAGGCTTACAATTCTCCATATTAAACTTCATCAGAAGATTTTTTAGATATCTTTCTTGTGTAACATACACTCCATGTTGAGTGTATATAATCTCCATCCCTAGGAAATAAGGCAAATTTCCCAAATCACTTATCTTAAACTCATTTTCCATATGCTTCTTTAGCTCCTTGATTCCTTGAGCATCTGTACCTATGACAATAATGTCATCAACATGAATACACACATAAATGTATCTATCTTCATTTGCTTTCACTAGAAAACTACTATCTGCCTTTGAGGCTTGATATCCAAGTTCATTCAAGGACTTGACTAATTTGTAATTCCATGCTCTTGGAGCTTGTTTTAGACCATACAGAGCTCTCTTAAGCTTACACACATAATCTGATTCATTTGACTCTTTGAAACCCTCTGGTTGCTCCATGTATACTTCATCTGCAATATATCCATTTAGAAATGCATTCTTTACATCTAATTGAGAGAGTTTCCAACCTTTACATGTAGAAATTGCAATTATAGTTATGATTGTAGACATCTTGGCTATTGGACTAAAGGTTTCATCATAGTCCACTCCATGTGTTTGGGCATATCCTTTAACCACAAGTCTAGCCTTGTATCTAGATACTTTTCCATCTGCAAACCTCTTTGTCTTATGCACCCACTTACATCCAATCACCTTCTGATTCTTTGGCCTTGGTACCAATGCCCATGTCTCATTCTCAAGTAGAGCATTATACTCTTCTTGCATTGCTTTTTCCCAATTTTCCTTTCCTTTAGCTTCATCATATGTGGATGGATCTTCACAATGTAAGCATAATCTTTGGTTGTCAAAAAAGATGTATCATAACTATACATGATAGGTTGTTTTCTATCTCTTGATGATCTTCTAATTTCTGCACTTTTTGAAGTTTCTCCTTCATTTTGTTCCGGATCAAACCTTGGTCTATCTTCATAATTGTCCTGCATTTCATTTTTACAAACAACATCATCATCAATATCTTCTTCATCTACCTTCATCTTTGACTTCCCTTTCCTTTTGATATCTTCAAGATCTGTACATACATTATTTGATCCTGTAAACCATGTGCTTTGCTCATCAAATGTAACATCTCATGAAACAAGAAATTGTTTTGTGGATGGATTCCACAATGTGTATCCCATTTGTTTATCGTCATACCCAATGAACATATATTTTTATGCTTTAGGTTCTAGCTTATGTCTCAATTGAGATGGAACATAAGCATATGCCAAACATCCAAATATTTTGCAATGATCAAGAGTAGGTTTCTTACCCCACCACGCTTCATAAGGATTCATTCCCTCCAAATCGTTGCAAGGAAATCTATTCATAAGATAAGTTGCAGTATTAATTGCTTCTGCCCACATATAATTAGGACATCTTTTTTCCTTCATCATTGATCTTGCAAACTCTACAAGAGTTCTATTTCTTCTTTCTGCAACTCCATTTTGTTGTGGGGCGTACCTGCAAGTCACTTCTCTTTTAATACCTGCATTCCACATATAATCATCAAATTCTTTAGAAAAATATTCTCCACCTCCATCTGATCTCGCTTGAGCTTTTGTCCTGTAATTCTCTCTGCATAGGCATGATAGTGTTTAAATGTCTTAAACACTTCAAATTTATCCTTGATCACATATAGAGTAATGCATCTGGTTGCATCATCAACAAATAACACATAATACCTTGATCCATTTATGCTATAGTCCTTTGAAAGACCCCACACATTTGTATGAACCAAATCAAGTATATTTGCATACCTGTATCCTTGCTTATTGTATGATTTCTTGTGAGCTTTACCTAATTGGCAAGCCTCATATTTGTATATCATATGTTGACCTTCAATATTTAGTAGACCAAGCACTGCACCATTCTTTGTCATTTCTTTAATTCCCCTTTCATTAAAGTGTTTTAACCTCTTGTGCCATAGATCCAATTCAGACATCTTCTAACTTCCATAAGTAAACAATGCATGTCCCACATTACCTTGGACTTTGAGAGTGAATAATGTTCCTTCCTTTTTTCTTGTGACAACACTTCTATATCCTTGACTTGGATCTTCAACATAAACATCATCACTTGTAAATCTGCCTTCATATCCCTTCTCAACAATTTTCCCTACACTTATTAAATTTTTAGGGATTGTTGGAACATAAAGTACCTTGATTAGGAGTGTACTTTCACTCCTTGTCTTCACTGATCCAATGCTCTCAACTTTGTGTTTGGAGTTATCTCCTGTTTGAACTGTATGTCCATTCACTTTAACTTCCATATCAGTCATTAAAGAAATATTAACACTCAAATGATTACTACATCCTGAGTCAATATAAAACACCATTTGATCTTCATTGATTACTTCATGAGTTGCATTCAGGATAAGGGTCAAGTCTTCCTTCTGATATGAAGCATAATTGTAATATGTGTTGTTATAGGATTGAGGTTGAAAACTTCTTCCTCCTCCTCTAGCATATGAGGATCTTCCACCTCTTCCTTGAAGTTGCCTCTTTGATTTCTTCCTCCTCTTCCTCAAGGATTAAAATTTTGATTATGACTTCCACCATTTTGATTATTGTACCAACAATCATTTGCCAAGTGATTTGTTCTACCACAAATCCAACAAGCTTGATTTGTTCTTACCTCCTCTTCCTTTACCTCTGAAATTCATCTTCCCTTTCATGAAGTTTACTTGATTTGAAGATCCTTCTTCATCATTTGTCTGCTTGCCTTTAGCATTCTTCTTCTTATCCTTTGAATACATTGCTTGACGTGAACCTCTGTCATTCTCTCCTTTAATGTCCTGCTCAAATGTTAGCATATGTCCTAACAATTGATTAAGATCAGGAGTAAAATGATCTAATGATAGTTCTGTAGAAAATATGAAAGGTTTCCACTTTTCATCTCCTCTTAGACCTGTAAGTATTTGCCTTACCAACTTGTCTTCTTCAATTTCTTCATCTATTGCTCCCAAACTATCTGCAATATCCTTCATCCTTGTAACATAGTCAGAAATTGACTGAGAACCTTTCTTCTTGAATGTTGTAAACTCAGCCCATAGCAAAGCCTTCCTCAATTTGGTCGTGTTTTGGAAATATTCTTCCAAAGCATTCCCTATATCTGTTGTACTTTCTAATCCTCTAATGTGTGGTAGAAGATAATTAGTTACATCCATGTAAATGATGCTTCTGGCTTGAGCATCTCTCTTCATCCAATTCTTCAATTCTACAAGTTCTTCTCTTGTTGGAACACTTGGATCCTTAAACTCGGGCTTTTCTTCTTCCCCTGTAATAAATGATATCAAATCTTTGCTCATGAGGTGTGCTTCCATCCTCATGGACCATGCTCGATAGTTTTCTCTATCTAGCTTGTCAATCTGCAAGCTTTCTCCCATCTCTTGACTTCTGTCTCTTCACTTACTAAGATTTATGGTGATATAATGTACCTTTGATATGAAGCTTTAATCCTTCTTGATCCTTTGAACTCGTGCTTTGTTCTTCTTCAGGTTTTCTTCCAAACTTTACTCTTTGCTCCTTCAATTCACAAGATCTTTGATATTTGCAACAATTGAGGTTCTCCTTGCTTCTTCTTCACCTTGATTTGATCTTTTAGCTCTGATACCACTACTGGAGACCTTTAATTCTCCAAATGTCTGATCTATCTTGATTTAAGAACTCCTCTATATCAAGAATAAACCAAACTTTACACAAAATTCATATTATCTTTCATATGTATTAAGAAATACTTCTGTGTATGAAGTTTTCTTCAGCTTCAAGAGTCTGCTTCAAAAATGAACTTCAATCTCTGCATATGACTTCGATTTTAATCATTTAAATGATAATCACATGTTCACACTACTTTTGCGCAATCACAATGACCATTAGTTCTACCAAAAAAACTATTCTTAACGTGATCACTCAGATCAAACCTGTGTCAGAAACTGCCTCCCAGAAATGGCGACTTTCGATATAGTCAATTTCTTAAGTTGATTTCTCTCAGAATCTAACCCATTTTGATAAATTCTTTTGGAGAAATCTTCCTTACGTTCTAACTTAAATTTTGAATGCTCAAACATAAAAAACTTTACACTGAGAACTGAGATCCAAGCAAATCTTTGAATAGGAAAATGCGTAATTCTAAGAACTTCACTTGCAGACTTCTACATATGAATGTTCCTATTTATCATACACCCAACGTAAAGAGAATTAGATCATCAACTTTGGTCATAGCTTGATTAGCTTTTGAGTTAGATGTGTACAAAAGATTTCCTGATCCACGTGATCAGGTTGAGAGAATTCTAGGAAAGACCAGTCACTAACTCACGAGAAAACTTTCTACTCATCTATCTCTTAAACAACTTGAAATCTATTGACTTCTTTTCATCTATTCTTCATCTCTCTTCTATGTCACTACTATACATGAGCTTATATATACATGTGACTATAAACTTCTCAAGTGTTTTTATGCTTTAAAAGGTGTGGATGTCACATTTTGATAGCTTCTCCCTTGCTAACCTTCAACTCATTGAGATCTTGATTGATGTAGCCCGCTGTTGATGTCATCTTGGCATCATAAGTTCTCCTTGTGCTTTCACGAGTTGTCTTGATCCCTCCAAGTCTTCACTATTATGTCTAATGATGCCTCCAAGCCTTCAAAATTCCCTGTTACCACTGATGGGGGATTATTCTAACAACCCAATATGATAATAGACGATGGCTACCCTCCACTAGGCCCATAAGCAAACATTTATACTCACTATTCTATACTTTTCTATATACATGTGTAGATAGATAAAATGAAACTTTATAAAAATAGAGTAGATATTGAGATCTATCCAACAAGCTTTGAATCAAATCAAATGGATGCTCCAACTGATGAACCATCCACTACAAGATAGGCTATATGTTTGCAACACTCTTTGCTTATGTATAGAGATATAAATTCACAAACTTGGCAATTTCTCACAACTCACTAAGTAAAAAAACCTGAAACTTTGGCACACTTTGGGGAACTATATGAAAGAAAAAATGAAAGGAAAAAATGCTGCAATAATGTGTCAATATATTTTGTTTGACACAAAATTATCCCACCATCAACTTGCATAAATTGAATGCCCAAATAATGATGCAAATGCCCCAAATCTGACACCTGAAATGAAGCATGCAAATCAGCCTTAAAATCAGCAATATGCTTCTCATGAGGACCAGTGAGCAACATGTCATCAACATACACAAGGATTAGAAGCACATCATTTGCACACATAACATATAAGGTGCTCTCAATTGGACTATTCTCAAAACGATGTGCAATCAGGTAAGCATGTATCTTTTTATACCAAGCATGTGGTGCTTTCTTCAAACCATATAAGGCCTTTTTCAACCTTCACACTTTATTTTCATGCCCTTTCTGCACAAAAACATGGGGCTTAAAAACACAGTTCTTCATGCAAGTCACCATTCAAAAATTTAGTTTTTATTGTCCAACTAATGTACATTCCAACCATGATGAGCTGCAAGTGCACATATGCTATGAATAATAGTCATTCGGCATGTAGGAGCAAAGGTCTCATCAAAATCAATGCCTCTTTCTTGAGCATAACCCTTTGCAACAAGCCTATCCTTATACCTGTCAATTGTTCCATCACACTTACACTTCAGCTCGTATACCCACTTAGTGTCAATGACCTTCTTGCCAAGAGGCAAGTCACATAAACACCATGTACTATTTTTCATAATAGCATCATATTTTGATTGCATAGCAATCATCCAATTTTTAGAATTTTGTGCTTCATCAAACAAAACGGGCTCATTCTCATCACAAAGACTAGAGGAAGCCATAGCATAGCAATCTGATGTAAAACAAGTAGTATGAGAGCTTGAATGAGTAAGATATGACAGAGGTGCATCTAATTTTCTATCTCGCAAAGTCTATACCATCTATTTAGGGATATTTTTTGTCTCCTCTATATCAATTCTCTCATCAATAAGTGCATCATGTAAATCTGCATTAGAAATGGAATGATGTGCATCATCATGTGAAACCTATAACGGTTGAGAAGTTGCCTCATTTGGACCAGCATTGGACTATCCACCTGTAAAAAGAGGAAGCAAGGTTTCATTTACAACTTTGGAGCTAATTGATGTGTCCTTACTACATGAAATTAATGGTTGAATAGCATCCTCCACAAAAACAACATCACGGCTAACCAAAATGCGTTTAGTTTGTGGATGATACAGACAACTGCCTTTGATTTCATAAATGTACCCAACAAAAATACGTTTCACTACTTTATCATCCAATTTCATGCATTGTTGTTCAAGCACCAAACACCCAAACAACCAAACAACCAAATGCATATGCCAAACAACCAAAGACACGCAGGTGAGAAACAAATGACTTGCGACCATGCAAAGCGTCATATGGGTTGATAGACTACAATGCTTTAGTGGGACACCTGTTAAGTACATATGTTGCACACATAACAACCTCAAGCCAGAAATTATGTGGTAAAGACTGACTCTTGAACACATGGTTTCTAGCTTGAGGCTGTTATGTTGCACACATAACAACCTCAAGCCAGAAACTATGTGGTAAAGACTCACCACACCTCACCATCTCCATGAGTGACATGTTTTTCCTTTTAGCAACTCCCTTTTGTTGAGGTGTATACGACACTGCACATTGATTTTTTATCCCACGTTCATCCAAAAATAATTAAAGTCAGATGACATATATCCCCCCATGATCAGAATACAGGGTCCCCATTTTACATGCTAACATGTTTTTAGCCAAAATCGGAAACTGTTTGAAGCTAATGAACACTTCAAACTTTGCTTTCAGTGGATACACCCATGCATGCCTTGAAAAATCATCAATGAAAGTCACGAAGTAAAGGTAGTTCCCAAAAGAAGCTGTATGCATAGGACCACAAACATCACTATGAACAAGCTGCAATTTCTGAGTAGCTCCAACTCAACCATCTTTTGGGAAGGAGGAACATTGCATTTTGCCCAAAATATAGCCTTCGCAAACATGTTTATCAAGTGCCTCAAGTTTGGGGAGAGAGGACACAATTTCAATTTTTTGTAGGCATAGCAAACTAGCAAAATTCATATGAAGAAAGCATGCATGCCAAAACTTTGCGTCTGACATAGCTTCAGAGTCATGTATTGCACATAGTGAATCACTCATAGATTTTTCATAGTCTCTCAGATTATACAACCCATGACATAAAATTCCAAGAGCAATAATGACATCCACATTTGATAGATCATGAACTTTACATCTATCATCAACAAATTTCACAACCAAGCCGATCTTGGCTAATTTTGAAATTGATAACTGAATTTTCTTGATTTCTGGCATAAGTAAAGCATCCAAAAATGTAAAAGAACTACCAGCATCAGTAGTCAAAATGATCTTACCAACTCCCATGACATAATAAGAGGAGTTGTTGGTGCATGTGATAGTATTCCTTGTAGGGGTAGGCTCAAGTGAAGTGAAGAAACTACACTGCAAGGTAATATGTTTGGTTGACCCACTATCAAAGTACCAAACATCTGTGTCTATTGTAGACATACACTATTCATGAGAAGATGGGTCATAACTCCAAACAGTAGTAAATGCCCATTCTTCATTCTGCACAAGATTAACAGACTATGGTTTGGGTGTAGGGGCCTCTGAAACAACCATTCCAACCTCTTTCTTCTTTGCCTCTTTTGCAGTGAGTTTTGGACAACTCTTTATGACATGATCATTTCCTTTATAGTATTTGCAAAACAATTTCTACTTTTTTGTTTTCTTCTCATCTCTATCATCTGTAAGCCGCCGGATTGGCAATTGTAAATCCTTTTTCCTTTTCATATTCCGCACGAACTGAGAAGTCGCTGCGACAAGTTGTAACCTTTTTATAAAGCAATGAAAAGACACTTTCGAGACGACCAGCAGATCGCCAGACTGTCTGTCTGGGTGATACGTTTGGGCGATATTGTTGGTGATTCCTCTGCTCAGAAACCACTTCTTGATGGCCGTCGCGGCAAAGGTTTGAACCTTGTTAAGCCTGCGGAATTCGCCGCGCCACCGAAAAGATGCTAAGCTAAAGCGATATTAGAACACCTATATAATCAGCAGTAGCTCAGCACAATTACTGTCACTCAACATATAAGACTACGTTTTGAATTTCCTGAAAAATTCACTGGAACTTCACCGGACTGTCACCAGACTGTCATCGTAATTATACCGGAATCAACTCCTATTCTGTTTGTAATTACTTCAAGTGAATATACATGAAGTAAGGAAGTGATGCGTGAACTTCCTTCACTGAATGAACTCTTTCTGAAGTTTGAGGAAAAACTTCACCAGTTCAGAATGCCTCTTTGCGGTTAGACTTTGTACTGTGTGCACATATCCATTTCACCGAAATCTTTGATGAACTGATAGTAGAGATGTCTAGCTATAAGATAAGCTATCTCTCATACAAAACTTTATTTTACTATGCGAGATATACTTTGTTGTTCTACTGGAAAACACGTTTTTTGAGAAAACTGTAACTAACCGAAAAATACGTTTACAGAGAAAATATCGGGAAATACGTTTACTGAACGTATTGTAATTGTTAACTAACTTTGTACCGTAATATGAAAATACTCAGAGTTCTTCACATATGAACAGTGCGCGCAAACTTCCACATGAACATGTGTTTTCTATTAGAGAAGATGTGTACAAACTAGTTTGGCCTCTTCTTGCTCAAGCTATAGAAACTCTCCTACACTGAGTAGTTTCTGTTTACCATCTCTCTCTCAGATGAATACCTGACATTTCAGGTTTCTGTTATTCATCTTTACATACGCGATCTCTGGCGTCTTCTGATAAAACTTCTCCTCTTCTCTTGACCTCTATATGTGCTCTATTTAAACTGCGCGCTCTACTCACACATGTTCTTGTTCACACTCCCCCCTTTTCTTATGCACGTTCTCTCTTTATATACAGTTTAATTCGGTGTAATGAACTCTAACAAACTCTGATTCTAGAAGATTCTGCGCTGTACATAACGGTCGTGAATTTGTCCCTTCACTAAGGCTTTTTGATTTTCTGAATATTTTGATTCCGCTTCTCTTTATCTTTCTTTTCTTTTATGTCTATCTGTATGTCAAATTCGTGAGTGATTCTTCAACAGCTCCCCCTCAATCACTAATTTGACTTTTCCTGTCTTTCGTATATTTTTCTTTCTTTTATACCTGCCATTTCTTTGAATCTACTTGTCTTTGTTCCATCCAAGCTCTTTGTCAAAATATCTGCAATCTGATCTTTTGTCGGAGTGTATACTATTTCTATCTCCTTTTCCATTAACTTTTCCCTCAGGAAATGATACTGAATCTCTATGTGCTTTGTTCTTGCATGAAATACTGGATTTGCTGCAAGATACGAGCTCATATTATCTCCATGTATGATAGGCATACCTTGATCAATATCCATGCTTTTGAACAAGGTCTGCATCCATATCACTTCTTTAGCTGCTTCTACAAGTCCTTTATATTCTACTTCTGTTGACGATAAAGCCACTATGTGTTGTTTCTTCAAACACCAGCTCACTAGCTTATCTCCTAGGTATATCATATACCCATGCATTGATCTTCTGTCATCTAGGCTTCCTGCCCAGTCTGAGTCACTGAATGCTCTCAACTTTATATCTAACGTAAAAGGATAATATAATCCTTCCTTTATAGTTCTTTTGATATATCTAAGAACTCTCTGTCCTGCAACCCAGTGTTGATCCTTCGGATAATGCATGAACTGTGAGAGAACTCCCACTGCATAGCTAAGATCCGGTCATGTTAGTGTAGCGTAAATTAGACTTCCCACTAACGACTGATACTTTCTCATATCTTTAAACTCTGCACCACTATATTTGCTGAGTTTATGATTTACTTCAAGCGGTGTTGAAGCTTCTCTGCAATTCTCCATATTAAACTTCTTCAGTAAGTTTAAGAGATACCTTTCTTGCGTAACATATACACCATGATCTGTGTATGTGATTTCCATTCCAAGAAAGTATGATAACTTTCCTAGATCACTGATCTGAAACTCCTTTTCAAGTAATCTCTTTACTTCTTTAATTCCTTCATCTGAGGTACCTGTAATTATAATATCGTCTACATAAATGCAAATGTAGATCATACCTTCTTCTGTTCTCTTGATGAGTAGACTTGCATCTGCCTTTGAACTTTGGTATCCAAGTTCATTGAGATATTTCACAAGCCTGTAATTCCAAGCTCTTGGAGCTTGCTTCAGTCCGTAAAGTGCTTTTCTTAATCTGCAAACAAAATTTGGGTATCTGGAACTTACAAACCCTTTTGGTTGTTCCATGTAGACTTCATCTAATATATATCCATTCAGAAATGCATTCTTGATATCCAGTTGACTTAGCTTCCATCCTTTTGATGCTGCTATAGCAATCACTGTCCTTATGGTTGACATCTTTGCCACCGGACTAAACGTCTCATCGTAATCTATGCCATGCATCTAAGCATAGCCCTTGACAACCAATCTAGCTTTGTATCTAGCTATCCTTCCATCTGCAAGTTTCTTAACTTTGAAAACTCATTTATTTCCAATTACTTTCTTACCATTTGGTTTAGGAACAAGTTCCCATGTCTTGTTCTCCTCCAGTGCGCTGAACTCTTCTTCCATTGCTTCTTCCCATTGCTTCTTGCCTTTAGCTTCATCATAGTTCTGAGGTTCTTCATCATCTTTGACCATATATGCATAATTTTTTTGAGTTATTTACAAAGTATCATAAGAATACCTTGTTGGTTTTTTCCTTACCCTGTTTGACCTTCTTGGTTCAAACTCTTCATGTGTATCTGAATACACTTCTTCATCAAATCCCTGTTCATCTCCATTTCTCATACCTGATCCGGTCCTGGACGTACTTGCCTGCATATAGTCTTCGTCTCTATTCACCTGCACAATTGATTTCCCTTTCTCTTTCCTTCTTACCTCTTCTTCAAATTCTTCGGTTGTATGACTTTGATCTGTATACTAGCTTTTCTGTTCATCAAATGTAACATCTCTGGAAACAGTAAACTGTTTTGTTAGAGGACTCCATAACCTGTAGCCCATCTGCTTTTCATCATATCCGACGAACACATATTTCTCTGCTTTTGGTTCGAGCTTATGTCTGAGTTGTGATGGTACATAAGCATAAGCTACTGATCCAAACACTTTGCAATGGTCAAGTGTTGGTTTCTTTCCCCACCAAGCTTCATAAGGGGTCATTCCATCTAAAGCTATACATGGTAATCTGTTTACCAAGTATGTAGCTGTATTTGCAGCTTCAGCCCAAAGATAATTTGGACAATCCTTTTCCTTTAGCATAGCTCGTGCAAACTCAACTAGAGTTCGGTTCCTTCTTTCTGCTACACCATTTTGTTGTGGTGTATACCTACAGGTTATTTCTCTCTTAATACCTGCATTCCAAAGATAATCATTGAACTCTCGAGAGAAGTATTCTCCCCCTCCATCAGACCTTAGTCTCTTCAGCTTTTGACCTGTGAGTCTTTCAGCATATGCATGAAAATGCTTGAAAGCTCCAAATACTTCTGATTTCTCTTTCAAAACATAAAGAGTTATCCATCTTGTAGCATCGTCAATGAATAGAACATAATACCTCGATCCGCTGATTGATCCTCCTTTTGTTGGACCCCATACATCTATATGAATGAGTTCAAGTACTCCATCATGTTTGAATCCTTTCTCCTGGAAAGGTAACCTATGGGCTTTTCCCATCTGACATGCTTCGCACTTGTGAATCATGTGTTGGTTCTGTACATTCGGTAATCCCAGTACTGATTGATTTGAAATCATAGCTTTAATTCCTTTTTCATTGAAATGACCTAATCTCTTATGCCAGAGATCAAGTTCTGTAATCACCTTTTCCCCATGTGTGAGCAACGCTTGGCCAATGTTCCCTTGTACTCTTAAAGTAAAGAGTCTACCTTCTTTCTTACCAGAGACAATCTGATTATATCCATTCTCGGGATCTTCTACAAATACTCCTTCATTTGTAAATCTGACCTGAAAACCTTTCTCAACTATCTGTCCTACGCTAATCAAAATTTTCGGTATTGTTGGAACATACAAAACATTGGTTAGCAAATCTGCCCCACTCTTACATTTCACCTTTCCAATTGAATGTACACTATGCCTCGTATTGTCACGTGTTTGAACAGTATGACTGGAACTACCTTTTTCCAATTCTGACATTAGTTCTATATTTCCTGACAAGTGATTAGAACATCTAGAATCAATGTAAAATACCTTTAGGTCTTCGTTATCTGATGTGCCGATTGAGTTCATCATCAATGATGTATGACTTTCATTCTGTGTGTCATTTGCGTAGTTGTTGTAGGTGGTGTTGTAGGATTGATTCTATCCCCAGCTTCTTGCTCCACCTCTACCATAGCTTCCTCTTTGATTCTGTCTTCCTCTTTGAAAATTACTCTGATATCTTCCGCTTCTGCCTCTGCTATTACTGTTCTGATTTTGATTTGATCCTTGTTGATTGTGCCAGCAATCATGAGCCAGATGATTACTTAATCCACAGATCCAGCAAGCCTTCTTGTTGTTAGTCTGTCTACCTCTTCCCTTTCCAAAACCTCTTGCTCTTCCTGTGCCGGTGCCTTTACCTCTTGCATAATAAGCCTGAGAACTCGACTCTTCTTCATCTTTTGACTTACCTTTATCTCCTTTCTTCTTGTTCTTCATGTACATTGCAGAACTTTTTCCTTTATCTGCATCTTCTTTCAGGTCTTGCTCATATGTGAGCATCAAGCCAAGCAACTGATTTAAATCTGGTACAAAATGATTTAAAGAAAGTTCAGTTGAGAGTACGAAAGGTTTCCACCTTTCATCTCCTCTCAAACCTGTGAGCACTTGTGCTATCAATCTATGATCTTCGACATCTTCATTTATGGATCCAAGACTATCTGCTAGATCCTTCATCTTAGTAACATAGTCACTAATGCTTTGATTTGACTTCTTTTTGAACGTTGTGAATTTGGACCATAAGCTAGCCTTCCTAGCTTTCGTAGTATTTTGGAAATGATCTTCCAACGCACTCCATATGTCCTCCGCTTTCTCCAGACCTCTAATGTGCGGTAGTAGATGATCTATAACGATAATATAAAAGTAAGCTCTTGCCGTTGCATCTTTCTTCTGCCACAGCTTCAAGGCTTCTAATTCTTCTTTTTCCGGTTGACTATCATCTTCGAAAGTCGGCTTCTTTTCTTCTCCGGTCACATACATCATTAAGTCCTTACTCATAAGTAAGGCTTCCATGCGCATTACCCATGCGGGATAATTATCTCTGTCCAATTTATCAATTTGGACATGATCTGCCATGATCTTCTTGTTTCTGTTACTTCCGGTGAGTGTAATGTTGAAAAGATTTTACCTTTTGTAAATCTTTACCTTGAGACTGACTTCAGAATGTTTCTTGACATCGTTTGCTGTTTGAGAATCTTTCTGCTCTACAGAACTTTCTTGTTCTGGTTCCACTTGTTGTGGTTAATCGGCTCTGAACCCTCTTCTTAGATCTCACGGCTCTAATACCAATTGTTGGTGATTCCTCTACTCAGAAACCACTTCTTGATGGCCATCGTGGCAAAGGCTTGAACCTTGTTAAGCCTGCGGAATTCGCCATGCCACCGAAAAGATGCTAAGCTAAAGCGATATCAGAACACCTCTATAATCAGCAGTAGCTCAGCACAATTACTGTCACTCAACATATAAGACTGCATTTTGAATTTACTGAAAAATTCACTAGAACTTCACTGGACTGTCACCGTAATTATACCGGAATCTTACCGGAATCAACTCCTATTCTGTTTGTAATTACTTCAAGTGAATATACATGAAGTAAGGAAGTGATGCGTGAACTTCCTTCACTGAATGAACTCTTTCTGAAGTTTAAGGAAAAACTTCACCAGTTCAGAATGCCTCTTTGCGGTTAGACTTTGTACTGCGTGTACATATCCATTTCACCGAAATCTTTGATGAAATGATAGTAGAGATTTTCTAGCTATAAGGTAAGCTATCTCTCATACAAAACTTTATTTTACTATGCGAGATATACTTTGTTGTTCTACCGGAAAACACGTTTTCTGAGAAAACTGTAACTGACGGAAAAATACGTTTACAAAGAAAATATCGGGAAATACGTTTACTGAACGAACTGTAACTATTAACTAACTTTGTACCATAATATGAAAATACTCAGAGTTCTTCACATACGAATAGTGCACACAAACTTCCACATGAACATGTGTTTTCTATTAGAGAAGATGTGTACAAACTAGCTTGGCCTCTTCTTGCTCAAGCTATAGAAACTCTCCTACACTGAGTAGTTTCTGTTTACCATCTCTCTCTCAGATGAATACCTGACATTTCAGGTTTTTGTTATTCATCTTTACATATGCGATCTCTGGCGTCTTCTGACTCTCCTCTTCTCTTGACCTCTATATGCACTCTATTTAGACTGCGCGCTCTACTCACGCACGTTCTTGTTCACACTCCCCCCTTTTCTTATGCATATCAACCATAAGGTGTCTGAGCCACACATAATCAACAGTCACTATGAAAGCTTCCCTATACTCAGCCTCACAACTAGAAGTGGCCACAACAACTTCCTTCTTGCTTGAACAAGATATGCATGATCTACCAAGCATGAAGCAAAAACCATTGGCAAATGCACAAGTGTCTTAGCAACCAGCCTAGTCCGATTCAGAAAAAGCATGTGAATATGGGCGGTAGTGATCCCCCCTTGGGATAAAACAATCCAAGTAGACGAGTACCACTCAAGTAGCAAAAGATGCACTTAATTTCCAACCAATGTTTGACACCTGGGAAATGCATAAACGTGCTCATTTGTGAGATAGAAAACCGAATATGTGTCCAAGTAATGCATAACTAAATCAAGCATCCAAAAACCTGCTGATAGAGAACAACATAAAATGCATCTTGAGCATCATGAAGACTCAACCGTAAACCTGTCTCCAAATAATGATGCAAATGCCCTGAGACATTTCAAATGAGGCATTTGCAAATCAACCTTAAAATCAGCAATATGCCCAAATAATGCCCAAAATTTTCATAAATTTAATGCCCAAATAATGATTCAAATGAGGCATTTTCATAAATTTAATGCCCAAATAATGATGCAAATGCCCCGAGACATTTCAAATGAGGCATGCAAATCAGCCTTAAAATCAGAAATATGCTTCTCGTTAGGACCAGTGACAACATAGACAACAATGATTAGCATGTCATCAACATAGACAACAATGATTAGAATCACATCATTTGCACGCTTAACATATAAGGTGCTCTTAGTTGGATTGTTCTCAAAACCATGTGCAATCAAGTAGCCATGTATCTTTTCATACCAAGCACATGGTGCTTATTTCAAACCATATAATGCCTTTTTCAACCTGCACACTTTGCTTTCATGCCCTTTGTACACAAAACCACGGGGTTAAAAAGCATACATTCCCTCATGAAAATCACCATCTAGAAATGTAATTTTAATGTCCAACTCATGTGCATTCCAATCATGATGAGTTACAAGTGAAGTATATCGATGTCGATACACCACGATGGGCTCTCCTTCTCGAGAGCTCCACGACGATATGCTCGGAGTAGAAAACCGAGCTCCTGACGCTGCACACAGTACTTCGCACAGATGCTGCAGAATACACAAAAAACGCAGTGCACAGAGGAGCACGAAGACAAACTTCTTAGGTCTTACAAATGCGATCGAACTTATAGTCTGTGACTGACCAGACCACTATATGTTTTATTAAAGAACATATACAAGGAAGTGTCCGATGGCCATTTGGCCTTTCACATGGACATTAATGGTAACAATCTCCCACTAAAGGCCAACATGACCAAAGTAACTATGGGAGAAAATAAAGAATGATAAACAATGCCTGAGTGTAAGTATACAAACTATACCTCCCACCTGATGGGCATGTTACACAGTGTACAAGTGACTGTGTAAGATCAAGAATCAAGTAACCCCCATCAAGTGACAATAGTGTCAAAAGCTATCCTATGGTAGAGCTTTAGTCAAAGCATCTGCAGCATTATCTCGAGTGTGAACCTTCTCAAGAATAATGTGCTCAATGGCTAAGTAATCTCTAATGAAGTGATACCTCACCTCAATGTGCTTGGTCTTTTCATGATAGACCGAATTCTTAGCCAAAGCAATGGCACTCTGAATATCACTAAGCAAGCGAGGTACATACTGAGGTAAACCCATATCACAAGCAAGACGAGAAAGCCACAATGCTTCCTTACATGCCTCACTTGCTGCGACATACTCTGCTTTTGTGGTGGAAACAGTTGTACATTCTTGAAGACGAGATCTCCAAGAGATAGCACCTCCAACAAAATGAAAAATGTAACTTGATGTAGACTTACAATTGTCTACACAACCAACATAATCAAAATCTATGTACCCAATAATGGATGTTTTCCCTCTACCTAAACATAGACACTTGTCCTTAGTGCCACTCAGATATCTCAAAATCATCTTGACCGCTTCCCAATGTTTCTTGCCAGGATTAGACATATATCTGCTCACAACTCCCACTGCAAATGCAATGTCTGGTCTCCTAACTACCATATCATACATGAGACTACCAACAACAGACTGATAGGGAATTTTGGTCATGAGTTCCTTTTCCTCATCTGATTTGGGGCAATCATCCTTGCTCAATTTCACATATGTGGGTAAAGGTGTACTCAATGCCTTTCCACCCTTCATATTGAACCGGTGAAGTACTTTGGATATGTACTCACATTGAGACAAGTATATGCATCTTTTACTCCTATCATGAGTAATGCGCATGCCAAGAATATGTTTGGCATCCCCCAAATCCTTTATATCAAATGTCTGACTCAACTTCTTTTTGAGAATGGACAAATCATAAGAGGACTTCCCAGCAATCAGCATATCATTGACATAAAGTATCAAACATATCAAGCTACCATCTAAACATCTCTTTGTGTAGAGACAATGATCCTCATTGCTTCGAGAATAGCCTTGAGATTTCATAAAAGCATCAAACTTTTGGTACCATTGTCTAGGTGACTGTTTAAGTCCATACAAGCTCTTCTTAAGCTTACAAACTAGACTTTCCTTGCAAGGAAGTACATAACCCTCTGGTTGTTCCATAGATCTCATCTGTAAGATCTCCATGCAAGAAAGCAGTTTTCACTTCCATTTGGACTAGCTCTAAGTCCTCCATTGCAACGAATCCAAGAAACATGCACAGGGTAGTCATCTTGACCACTAGAGAGAAGATTTCCTCAAAATCAACATCATGTTGTTGCTTAAAACACTTTTCAAAAAGTCATGCTTTATACTTTGGAGAAGCACTATCTGATGTGAGTTTCAGCTTATATACCCATTTACATGGTAAAGATTTCCTGCCCTTTGGCAAAGGTACTAAATCCCAACTACCATTGTTGTGAATAGAATCCAACTCATTCTTCATGGCACGCTCCCACTTGACATGATCCTTTGTCTGCATAGCCTCTTTGTACCATGAAGGCTCACCGGCATCTGTTAGCATAACAAAATCTAAACCTGGAACATATCTATCAGGTGGATGTGAGACACGTGCAGAACATCTCAATGTTTGCTAAACAGGAACATGTGCACACTGATCTGAATGAACATTCTCTTGAACATCCCTATGTGCAACATTTTTATGCATGCTAACCAGAGGACTCATTGAAAATGAGATCACTACTTTTGATCACTGTCTGTGTTTCAGGATCCCATAAACGATATCTAAATTGTCCTTCTTGACCATATCCAAGGAAAATACATTTCTTTGACTTATGATCCAACTTTTGTCTAAGATTCTTGGGTATATGAACATATGCCTCACACCCAAAAACTCAAAGATGATCATAATATGGTGGATTCCCTGTCCACAACTCTTGTGCCACTTTTAGACCTTTGGCAATACTTGGTGAAAGGTTAATCACATGAACTGCAATCAATACTGCTTATGCCCAAAAACCTTGTGAGAGGTTTGCATGATGCAACATAGAGACTACTCTATCTTGAATAGTTCTATTCATCCTCTTAGCTACACCATTCTGTACTGGGGTATAAGGAGCTATAAACTCTCTAGGAATCCCTCTAGACTGACAAAAATGGCTAACTTCATGTGAGGTATACTCACCCCCATTATTTGAATGTAAAGCCTTAAGCTTAGTTCCTTTTTCAGTCTCAACTAAAGCAAGCTATTTTTTCGATTTGATAGGATATACCCAAAATTTTCTAGTAGCATCATCTATGAATGTGACAAAGTAGAGACAACCACCTAAGGACCTAGTGGGCATAGGACCACACATATACGTATGAACGAGATCTAAAGGCTGAATTGAAGAGTCAATGTGCGTTCTATGCACATTTCTGGTTTTCTTTGCATATTGACAATGCTCACAAAATGAAAAATCGGAGAAAGATAACACAAGCAAGTAACCAAAACTAGAAAGATTTTCCATTCCACTACGAGATATATGGCCCAAACGACCATGCCAAATACAAGCCATAGGCTGTTCAGTAACAGCTAACAAGTGTTCTTTCTGTAATACAAATAAAGGATAAAGTGAGCCAACTTTGCTTCCTTTTGCAATAACCATATTGCCCTTTGATATGCAAAAGGATTGAGCATAGAAGACCACCTTGTTACCAAGGTCATCAAGTTGACCAACTGACATCAAACTACATGATAACTGAGGTACATGGCGTACATAATGCATAGTAAACTTTGAACCATCAATGAACTGCACAACCACATCTCCAATCCCCACAACATCACACTGGTAAGAATCACCAAGTCTCACGGTACCAAGAGACTTTGCTGCATAATTAGAGAACCATTCTCTATGTGGTGTCACATGGAAAGAAGCACCAGAATCTAGCAGCCAAGTGTGGGAAAGAGAATCAGTCATAAGCGCCTCAGATGGCACAGTACTTTCAAGTGTCAACACATCGGCATCATCAAAAATAGCATTAATTTCTTCAATCTTCACAGTCGAAGTAGATGGTGCAGGTAACTGTTTAACATGCCCATCAACATTCTGTCCTTTACCTTTATCATTCTTTAATGCATAAGAGTCTTTCTTCATGTGTCATTTCTTATTACAATAATGGCATTTGATATCCCTCTTCCTTGATTTACTTCTACTCTTATTCCGTTGACCATTCTTTTCCTTGTTCTGCCACGTTGTTGATTCTTTCCTTGGTAAGAATCACGAACATTATATGCATCTTCACTCTGAGTGCCAACCATAGATTTTCTATGAATCTCCTCACTGAAGATTGCTCCACACATGTCATCATAGACGAGTTTACCACCAGGTGCACTATTGCTAATAGCTGTGCAAAATGTATCCCATGATGAAGGCAAGGTGCATAATAGCAATAGTGCTTTCATTTCATTATCCATATCCATTTTTTGAGCCTGTAACTGAGAGAATATAGCATCAAACTCATTTAGATGAGCAACAACATTATCTGTGTCCTTCATACGAAGGTCATATAATTATCTCATCAGATAGACTTTATTTGATGCCGTCTCTTTTTCATATGTATTGCATAACTTCTTCCAAAGATCCTCTGCACTTTCACAGTCTAATACTATAAAGTAAACATTATCTGCCAGGTGCAAGCAAATGGTAGACCTGGCCATTTCATCTAACTCATCCCAATCATCTTCATCCATGTCAGCAGGCTTCTTTGAAATCCCATTTACTCGCTTCCATTGCCTCCTTTGAATCAGCACATCTTTAATCTGATTCTTCCATAGAGCAAAGTTTGTGCCATCAAATTTTCGGATCTGAAAATGGTCTTTTCCCTGCAAGTTATAGCTCCTTCTCGGAACACTTGAACTAGACCCTGATCCACCGGATGTGCCTAAGAGCTCTGATGCCCTGATGGTAGAGACCTGAGTAGAATGATAATGGAGCTAGAAGAGTCCGAACACCAACGAATAAGTCTATCAAGCAGTAAATCGACCACTATATAGTTGACAAAACCAAAAATCTGGAAAAAATTTGCCAGAGTATCCTCTGCAAAATAAGCGTATGATCAGTGTCAAAATATCATAAAACTACCAGTACTGACATGTTTTCTTGCAAAGTGAATCACTGACTCCACTGCATGTAATCAGTTATCCAATAGAATCCAACTAGGCTTATCGAGCACCTATGAATAGCTATCATACATCTCCTATGGCGAGGCTGTGTAAGTCTTCCACCTGCATCACCGAAGAGACCCCGACATCTGGGTGTCTCTCAGTTACAAAAACCTCACCACGACCCTCTTTATCAAACATAAAAGGCCTTATGCAAATAATGTAACGACTATATCAATGACCACATGGACGTACATAAGCGATATCCACAAAAGCATACATGGTTTGTATGTGCTCAATATATGCAGTAAAATGACACTAAATGTTGAATATAGAGCCCAAAAACTAGCCAATAACACCTACAAGTGTCTGTCAACTCTGATGTTTTAGGCTCAAAAAACCTGCATAAATTTGCAACAGCTTCTCCCACCAAAACTGAAACCTTTCAAGAAACCTATAGTTTTATGAGTGTGGCTGAGAACACAGCCCCAAAGGTTGATATTTAATGTTGGAGAAGTACAAAGAACACTCTTCTTGATGTTCTTGGACCTGTGTGAAGAGAACTATGTGCGGAAGTACTCCAAAACAACTCCAAAAGACACCCAAAAATGCTTCAAAAATAGGCTTTGAAAGCAAAAAATGAAGCTTTGAGGGACCAAAACATGTTCAAGGTAATGTCAACCTTAGTCTTTCCCCTTCTTCAGACACCACAGGAGTGTAGCTTAGTGGCAAGAGATTGCCACGATTAAGCGAGCTCTAGGGGGAACAGTACTAGGATGGGTGACCTCCCGGGAAGTACTGGGAACCTCTATCTTCCTTGATCATTGCAATCCTCCCTCGCACACAGCCAACGGTGACTATGTGTAAGGATTGCCCAATTTGTATTAACAGACCCCCTATTGAGCATGCCACATCGTATTGTGTCATTAACACCTGATTGGAGTAGTCCATTAGTTGAATCTCTCAAGACAAAAACATTCCCTCAAGAGATGATTGTAGCATGAAGGACAAGTCTAGAGGAGGCTCAAGATAATATGCTCATTGGAGATAGTCTATATAGGCATGAATCAGAAGGATACATAAGGCTATGCATCGATCTTAGAAAATGCACTCCAAGGGTTGCAGGAGGACACTTTGGACCTGATTGAGTGATCACAGCGATTTTGTTCTCATGTCATTGGTGGCCTACCTTTCATATGGATGTTCATACCTATGTGAAGCGATGCAATATTTGTCATAGAACTCAGTATCCGATATGCAAGGATGATATGCCACTAAGACCCATGATGGAAGGATGCACATTCTCTAAGTGGGGAATAGACTTTGCAGGTCCTATTAATCCCCTTGCCAATGGTTCACATGTTGCATACATCATTGTTGCAACATACTATCTAAACAAATGGGTTGAGGTAAAAGCAACTACAAAGAACAATGCTCAAACAACAAAAAAAATGGTTTGAAAACATATTCACAAGATATGGATTGCCAATAGAGATGGAAAGTGATCGCAACACTCACTTCTTGAATGAGGTCATTGAATACTTATTACAAGATTTCATGGTCATTCACAAGAAGACTACCATGTATTACCCACATGCAAATGGACAAGGTTGAGAGCATGAATAAGGTCCTATGCATTGTGTTGACTAAGCTCATTAATAACAAATGTTTTGATTGGGAAAAATACCTTCATCATGTTGTTTGGGCAGATCAAGTTGCCAATAAAAGGACACTCAATGCAACTCTGTTTGAGATTGTGTTTAGCCAAAGGGTTATGCTTCCATTAGACTTTTAATACCCACATTGACAGTGGCACAAGAGCATGATTGGATAGGTCATGAGCTATCCTCAAGGACCTTGGATCTAGAAAGATGAGGTGAGACTAGATTGAGAGAATCCAAGGGAATGTATGCTGCAAAAAAGAGGCAAAATGCATATTTTGATGCACATGTAAAAGATAAGGGCTTAAAAGCAAGATACCTAGTTTTGGTATATACATTGAAGCAACATGCATGGAATTTGGAAAAGTGTGCATATGGACCAATGATTATCAATAAGATATCAACAAGTGGAGTTGTCTAATTAGCTACCTTAGAAGGCAATGTATTACCAAGCTATCTGAGTGGTAGTATGGTAAAACTTTATCAAGAACCATTGATAGAGGAGATGCTAAATCGAATCAATGTAGCTAAGAAGCGCAGGGAAGAACAGAAACAAATCTACAAAGAATCATAAGTAGAGGGCTTAGAGTGTATTAGAAATATGAAGTTAAGAAGATAAGGCATAGATACACTTAGGCATGATAAATGGCTATGTGCCAGACCAAGAGTAATCCCTCTCATTGCATCATGGATAGAAATCTTTTTATTACAATAGAATTAGGATAGAGCATGAACTCTACAACAATCAAGGCTTTGATTGATTCGGGAGCAACTACTAGTGCTATAAGATATTCTTGATGTTATAACATGAACTTGTCAATTAATCCTATTGAAGCTTATCTTGTAGGATTAGGAGGAGTGGAAACCCCTTGCATGGGTGAGGTGGAGCTTCCCATATCTATTTAGGATGTCCATATGACAATCAAAGTATTGGTTTGACATGACAAAGACCTTAGTGAATCTCTCGTCCTTGGTCAAGATTGAATATACAATCACACAGTCAACTCAAACCAAAGGATTTGACTTCTTTAGGTTTGGGTAAAAGAGCAACATGTCATGATAGAGCTAGTAAGTTATATAGTCAACAATCTAGGCACGTCACAAAATACTAATCCTTCGAGGATCAATCCTGAAAAATAAAATAATTGCGACTATCCTAGCCATGTGATGCAGAAGGCATCAACTGTGGAAGAACAAGAAGGAGAGAGGATGGAACTCCCTTCTTTTCCAAAGACACCCATGGTCTCAACATTGTAAATCATTCCCATTCACGACCCTCCTATGGGCCACATGACTCAAGTTAGTCCTCATTCCCATTGCTTTAACAAGATGGCACGACCCTTAGGTGACATTGATTATATTTGAGAAGTTGAGTGTCACTTTAATAATGTCTTCGGAAAGTATCAATTTTTCACATGAGAATTTGAGCAATTGCAAAAGACCACAGAACTCAAACCCATTTGGCAAAAGGCAAGATTGGCTATATATTTCAATGCAAGTTTGCCCAAACTTGATTTCATGTGATGCTATTACCTCATCAGCATATTGCAACATAGCAATGACAAAAAGGGACCCAACACCTTTTTCATCCCCTCTTTGATGCTTGGCAAAGAATTAAAGAAGTTTTGGCTTACCCTCAATCTAGTTTGAGAGGCCCTTGACATAAAGGGAAGTCATGTTCCTACAAAGAAAGAGATATTAATGCCAAAAAATATGAAGAACAGGAACCTTACCAAGCTCAAGGACATGGTAGCTATGACCCCAAACATAGAAGTTTCATTCAGAATTTGTATACACCATTTTTGTTGGTGCAAGAGAATCCACACCCATATACTTGGATGATTATCATCTTTCTCATGGAGCCTTATATGATCAATCCCTTGTAAAATCAATTACATTACCTTTGTAAAAGAACCTTATTTCCACAAGGAGTTAGGAATCATAAAATCTCGATTCACTTGGTAGTTGATTGATGAGAGAATATATCCTATAGTTTAAGATTTGTTTTTAGGTGAACTTTTGAATTTGAATTCAAAAGATTGCCTCCAAACTCAACTATAAAAGAGAATCAAAATACTCGCATGATGTCTCGATTTTTAGAGAGAAATAGAAAGGGATCCTTTGTGATTTGAGAGCTCACTTCATAGCTCAATCACTTATTTCACACTGTGCAATACATTATTTCCAATGACATTATTTTTTTATGTGATCTAATACATACATTTTCATCACATCTTTACTTCACTTCACTGCTATGACTACATTAGTACAATGATCTTCTTAGAGCTTGTTGTCAGTGTATGATTTATCATTTGTCAAGATTTAAAGCATAATAGATTCATTATACTGTCTAGTTTATAGCTACAAAATCTCATTATCATTTTTTCTCTCAATCTTGAGATATTACCGTATCTTTACTCTCTGGTCTGTACTCTGATGCATCCCGAAAATGTCGGGGAAGTCCTATGATTTCTTAAACATCATACTCAGTGTGTCGTTCATCTTTTTTATTGAAATCACTCATGATTGTTAGTTGTCTAAGTTACTTAGACACCATCAAAAGGAATTAGGGTAATTGCTAGTATGCTCAAAGCATTGTTCATTATACCAAATAGGTATAGAGACAAAAATAGCAAGTCTATGACCTTTGAGAAATTTCCTACCCATCTGTGTTGATCCATTGATTAGTTGATCGTGTTCCAAACAACATAAGTTATTACTTATGATCATTAGCAAGCTAAAGAGGCCCACTACACTCTCCAGTACTTGTTCTTGGCTGGTGTGAAGTAGGTTTAAGCAACACCATCTCATCTCTGAAGACTATCCACCATCTCCTCCAACAGTGGTATCAGAGCAACAATAAGCAAGATGGGAGATGGATTTCCATCATTCATTGAAAAATTGGACATTAGCAACTACTCAGCATGGTCACTAAGAATGCAAGCCTACCTTCAAGGGAGAAGTCTATTTGGATACATCTCAGGAGATGAAGAGATGCCAACATTCAGGAGCAAACATCAACCCACAAGGGAAGAGCAAGAAAGGCTGACCACATGGTGTGCAAAGGATGCTCTTGCAAGGTCTTGTCTACTAAACTCAATATCTGATTTCTTATTGCCTCACATTAGGAATTGCAAAACCTCCCAAGACACTTGGGAAGTACTATCATCATATTTCTCATCAAATACAAGAGCTAGGAAGAACCAGCTATGGATGGATTTTACAACCCCAAAAAAGCAACCAAAGCAAAGTATGGTTGATTATGTAACCAAGATGAAGGATGTGGCTGACCAGCTTGCAAGCATTGGAGAGGAGATAGAAGAAGAATACATAGTAAGGCAGATCATCAATGGCATCAAAGTTGATGATAAGTGGGAGTCCTTCACCACAGCAATGGACCTTTATATGGATATGTAGATACCTGACCTCAACACCTTGATGGGGCAACTCTTCACCCATAAGACAAAGATCAACAAGAATGGTGACAACTCTAGAGGTAACCAATCTTCTGCCCTTTATACAGATAAGAATAAATATAAGGATAAGGGTAAAATTAAAAAAAATGAAGAAGAGGCTAGTGCCTCTCAAGTTAACTACACAGGTAGAGGAAGAGGTACTAGAGGAAGGGGTAGAGGAGGAAAGCAAGGTAGGGGGAGATCATGCAATACTCCACCTTGCAACATTTCTGGCCTTATCAACCATACCACTAAAAAATGCTTCAAGTCCACAAGGAATCGAAGGAGAAGTGGCTTCCATAGAGGGAGCTATGGACAATCTAGAGGCAGATTCAACAATGGAGGAAGCAATTACAATCACAACTACAACCAAGGCTATAACAACAACAATTATCAGGGTGGTTTCAAAGGAAGAAAAAATTATAACAACTACACAGAAGACGAAGAGGATTCTCTACTCATCATGAATATGACATACAAGCAAGGTAAAGATGATGAGCATCTTTTCTATATTGATTCTGGTTGTTCCAATCATGTGGTTGGAAATGTAGCATTGTTGTCTAATCTTGAAGAACCCAAAGGGAAGCATGAAGTGCAGACAAGTGATGAAACTAGACACTCTATCAAGAAAATTGGAAATGTCAAAGCTTCTTATGGTAACATGAACCTCTTAAGTAAGGTTTTATATGTACCAATCATAACAAAAAACCTAATCAGTGTTGGAAAAATTGTTGAGAAAGGCTTACAGGTTAGATTCACAAGGCATGGATCATATGTGGAAGACCCTCAACAAGGCTTCAAGAGGATTGCAAAGGGTAAGAAATCTGGTAGACTCTTTATATTTGAGATTGAAGACAACAGAAACATAGCACTCTTCAATTACAAAGATAAAACTTTATTTGAACTAGAGATATGGCACAAAAGGCTAGGTCATATGGGAGAAAGAACACTAAAGCCAATATGCAAGGATCAGAGTGTGCTTGGCATTCCAAATGTGTCCAAGCAACACATGATATACAAATGTGGAGCATGCCAATTTCGCAAAGCTCACATGCAACCAGTCAATAGAAAGGGGTACATGTATGAAGACTACTTGGAGCTTGTACACACTGATGTGTGGAATCCTAGCAAAGAGGATTTACATGTTTCAAAAAGTATTTGGCATTGGTTGAGAACCAAACAGGCGAAAGCTTGAAGAGGATCAGATATGATGGAGGTGGTGAGTATTTCTCACATGCATTTGATTCATTCTTATAGGAGAGAGGTATAAAAAGAGAGGTCACAACAAGATATACTCTTAAACTAAATGGAGTGGTAGAGAGAAGGAACAGGTTGATAGTAGAGACTGAGAGAAGAAACTACCCAACTACCTATGGGCAGAGGTTGTTTCCACAACCACATACTTGGTTAACAGGCGCCCATCTGGATGGAATGACACCCTATGAATCATGGAATGACCATTGCAAAATCTTTGGGTGCATTGCTTATGCACATGTACCCTCATAGATTAGAGGGAAGCTTGATCCTAAAGCTGAAAAGTGTATATTCATGTTGGAGTTAGACGTCTGCGGAAGCACGCGAACAACACAAGGAAGAAGAAGTATCTTGGAGCACAACACACAAGACTGAATGTATTACTAGAGAATGTACAAAGATAAGTAGCCCATTAGGGCAATAGGCGTATATACAAGCAGGGGGAAAAAAACCTCCTAAAGAGGGAAAAAAGTGCCCTGACGGTCCTAGAGTGTTCACACACATCACTACCTAAATATATCAACAAATCCCCCCTGAGAGTGATGCGGTGAACAAGAAGCTGGCACTCATGTATAAGGAAGTGCCAAGCTATGTGGAAATCACTCCACAAAAGGAAGTAAGCCCAAAGCTTTGCGGAAAGCTTCAAACTTCTCCCTAGGCAGAGCCTTCGTGAAAAGGTCTGCAATGTTCTCCTGCATGGGCACATATGCCAAGCTGATCTCCTCAGCAGAGAACCTCTCCTTGACATAGTGATAATGCACCTCAATGTGCTTAGTGCGAGCATGGAACACAGGGTTCCTCGCAACTGCCAATGCGCTCTGACTGTCAGTGAAGATGGTGGTGGCAGAAGACTGGCCAACACCCAAATCAGCCATAAGGCGTCTGAGCCACACACACTCAACAGTCGCTGTGAAAGCTGCCCTATACTCAGCCTCACAACTGGAAGTGGCCACAGTAGGCTGCTTCTTGCTCAACCAAGATATACATGAGCTACCAAGCATGAAGCATTAACCACTGGTGGACACACGAGTGTCATAGCAACCAGCCCAATCTGAGTCAGAAAAAGCATGCAAATCTGGCGGTAGTGGTCCCTCCTTGGGATAAAACAACCCAAGTAGCCGAGTACCACTCAAGTAGCGAAAGATGCGCTTCACCACTTTCCAATGCGTGACTCCTGGGCAATGCATAAACCTGCTCATTTGTGAGACAGCAAACTGAATATCTGGCCGAGTAATGCATAAGTAAATCAAGCATCCAACAGCCTGCTGATAGAGAACAGCATCAAATGCATCTCCAGCATCATGAAGACTCAATCGTAAACATGTCTCCATAGGAGTGGCAATAGGCTTACAGTCTTCAAGGCCAAAACGCTGCAATAATGTGTCAATATATTTCGTTTGACACAAAGCCATTCCACCATCAACGTGCATAAATTGAATGCCCAAATAGTGATGCAAATGCCCCAAATTAGACATCTCAAATGAGGCATGCAAAACAGCCTTAAAATCAGCAATATGTGTCTCAATAGGACCAATGAGCAGCATGTCATCAACATAGACAACAATGATCAGAAGCACATCATTAGCACGTTTAACATATAAGGTGCTTCCAGTTGGACTGTTCTCAAAACCATGTGCAATCAGATAGGCATGTATCTTCTCATACCAAGCACGTGGTGCTTGCTTTAAACCATATAATGCCTTCTTTAACCTGCAAACCTGGTTTTCATGCCCTTTCTGCACAAAGACACGGGGCTGAAAAACATACACTTCTTCATGCAAGTCACCATTCAGAAATGCTATTTTAATGTCCAACTGATGTACATTCCAACCATGATGGGCTGCAAGTGCACAAATGCTCCGAACAGTAGTCATACGGCATGTAGGTGCAAAGGTCTCATCAAAATCAATGCCTCTTTCTTGTGCATAACCCTTTGCAACAAGCCTAGCCTTATACATGTCAACTGTACCATCAGGTTTACGCTTCAGCTTGTATACCCACTTAGTGCCAATGGCCTTTTTACCAGGAGGCAAGTCACATAAAGACCATGTACCATTCTTCATTATAGCATCATATTGAGATTGCATAGCAGCCATCCAATTTTTTGAATTTTGTGCTTCATCAAAAGAAACAGGCTCATTCTCATCACAGAGACTAGATGCAGCCATAGCATAGCAATCTGATGTAAAGGAGGCACTATGAGAGCTTGAACGAGTACGATATGACAAAGGTGCATCTAATTTGTTGTCACGCAAAGTCTACACCAGCCATTTTGGCATAGTTTTTGCCTGCTCAATATCAGCTCTCTCATCAAGTGCATCATGTAAATCTGCATCAGAAATGGAATGATCTGCATCATCATATGAAACCTGCAAAGGTTGAGAAGTTGCCTCATTAGGACCAGCACTAGCCTGTCCACCTGTAAAAAGAGGCATCAAAGTATCATACATGTCTTTGAAGCTAACAGATGTCTCCTTAGTACATGAAAGCAATGGCTGAATAGCATCTTCCACAAAGACAACATCACGGCTAACCAGAATGCATTTAGTCTGTGGATGATACAGACGACAGCCTTTACTTTCAGAACTGTACCCAACAAAAATACATTTTACTGCCTTATCATCCAATTTTCTACGATGTTGTTCAGGCACTAATGCATATGCCAAACAACCAAAAACACGCAGATGAGCAACAGATGGCTTGCGGTCATGCCAAGCCTCATATGGAGTGATAGACTGTAACGCTTTAGTGGGACACCTGTTCAGTACATATGCTGCACACATGACAGCCTCAAGCCAGAAACTATGTGGTAAAGCCTGACTTTTGACCATGCACCTCGCCATCTCCATGAGTGACCTGTTCTTTCGTTCAGCAACTCCATTCTGTTGAGGTGTATACGGCACTGTACACTGGTGTTTTATCCCACGTTCAGCCAGAAATGCATTAAAATCTGAAGACATATATTCCCCCCTCGATCAAAACGGAGGGTGCCCATTTTACATGCTGACAGATTTTCAGCCAAAACCAAAAACTGTTTGAAGCACATGAACACTTCGGACTTTGCTTTGAGTGGATATACCCATGCATGCCTGGAAAAATCATCAATGAAAGTCACGAAGTAAAGGTAATTTCCAAAAGAGGGTGTCTGCATAGGACCACAGACATCACTATGTACAAGCTGCAATTTTTGCGTAGCCCGAACTGAACCATCTTTTGGAAAGGAAGAACGCTGCATTTTGCCCAAAATACAGCCTTCACAAACATGTTTTCCAGGTGCCTCAAGTTTGGGCAAAGAGGACACCATTTCAGATTTCTGCAGGCGTAACAAACTAGCAAAATTCAGATGACCAAAGCGTGCATGCCAAAGCTTTGCATCTAACATAGCCTGAGAATCATGAACTGCCTATGCCAAATCATTCACAGATCTTTCATAGTTTATGAGCTTATACAGCCCACGATATAAAATGCCAAAAGCAATAATCACATCGCCATTTGAGAGATCATGGACTGTACACCTGTCATCAACGAATTTCACAACCAAGCCAATCTTGGCTAATGGAGAAACTGATAACAGGTTCTTTTTTATCCCTGGCACAAATAAAGCATCTGACAAAGTGAAAGAACTACCATCAGCAATAGTCAGAATGATCTTACCAACTCCCATAACAGGATAAGAGGAGTTATTGGCGCATGTGACAGTATTCCCTGTAGGGGCAGGCTCGAGTGAAGAGAAGAAACTGCGCTGCGAGGTAATATGTTTGGTCGCCCCACTGTCAAAGTACCAAACATCTGAGTCTACTGCAGACATGCACTGATCATAAGAAGATGGGTCAAAACTGCAGACAGTAGTAAACGCCCATTCTTCTTCCTGCACAAGATTTGCAGACTCTGTTTTTGGTGTAGAGGCCTCTGCAACAACCATTCCAGCCTCTTTCTTCTTTGCCTCTTTAGCAGCCAGTTTTGGACAGTTCTTTATAATATGATCATTTCCTTTACAGTACTTGCAGAACAATTTCTGCTTTTCTGATTTCTTCTCATCTTTATCCTGGTTCTTCAATTGTGTAGCATTTGCAGATTTCTGCTTACTAGTAGAAGAGCTCCATTTTCCTTTGCCCTTCTGACTAGCCAGGAAAGCTTGATCTGCAACACGCATAATGGACCTGTTCTGCGTGGACTGATCTTCCTGTAATAGAACAGAGACTAATTCCTCAAATGACAAGGCATTCGGATTGCCTTTCATCATCAACCGAAGAGTAGAGGCAAAACTCTGATATGAATCAGGAAGACCATTTAGAACGGTCTGCACAAGTGAGCTATCTGGTATAACCTCATCAGCAGAAATCAATTGTTCCTTCAGGTCTTTGATCTTTGTAAGAAAACTGTCCATAGAATCACCTTCATTCATGTGCTCACTCTCCAACTGTTTTCGGAGATAAGCAACACGAGCCTCATTCCTAGCCTGGTACAAAGTGGTAAGTGTATCCCAAGCATCCTTTGCTGTTCTGCAAGAGCGAATGTGAGGAATAATGGCACGTTTGCGGAATATCATCTTCGACACCATCTTCATCAGCTCCAACACCTGTATTTGCAGTACCTGTCGTTACAGGTGTAACATGACGTCTTTCAACACCCTGCCCAATGTTCCACAATCCTTTTGCAACGAGTACATGTCGCATCATATAAGCCCATAATGGGTAGTTGGTACCATCCAACTTATCCTCAACAGCCAACATACGGAATACATCACTGCTTTCAGCCATGGCCGGTGACTAAAATACCTTGATGCAGAAAATTGACTGTATCTCAAAAAGTTGAACGGAACTGCCCAGACGACTTCTGCTAGACCTGTAGCAGACTTCGAGACGCTTAAACTGACGAACAGAAACTGGTATATACCTTTGGCACAAAAGGATGAAATAGCCTGCACAAGCGCTGCGATAGTGCGTTTAGAGGCCGAAACGAGCTCAGATCGCGATTTCGGCACCACACAACGAAGCTGTTTTGATCTCAGAAACAACCTGAGTATGCTCACCAAATTTCGTGCGAATCTGAGACTGCAAACGGAGGAGTGTCGACGGCACCCTAGAAGAAGCGACGACCTGCTCTGATACCAATTGTTGGAGTTAGACGTCTGCGGAGGCACGCGAACAGCACAAGGAAGAAGAAGAAGCTTGGAGCACAACACACAAGACTGAATGTATTACTAGAGAATGTACAAAGATAAGTAGCCCATCAGGGCAATAGGCATATATACAAGCTGGGGGAAAAAAACCTCCTAAAGAGGGAAAAAAGTGCCCCGGCAGTCCTAGAGTGTTCACACACATCACTACCTAAATATATCAACAATTCATTGGCTATGAACAAAACCAGAAGGGTTATAGGCTATACAATCCCACTAACAAAGGGTTTGTAGTTAGTAAGGATGTAGTGTTTGATGAAAATAATTCATGGTTTGAAGATGATTGTAGGAAGATCAAATTACCTTATGATTTGGAAAATTACTTTCCAACTCTCACCCAAGAAGATCAACAATTACCAAAAGATGTTAATTCAGAGGATGAAGAGCATATTGACTTCAAGGCTTGGAAGTCAAGAGGCAAGACTAAGTTCAAGCAATTGGAAGACATTCCAGAGTCCTCCAATCAAGCAATTGTAAAAAGCCCATAAGGTATGGCTATGATGCAGCATTAGTCACCAAACATTCTGTATATATCGCTAAAGACTCTATGATAGAAGAACCTTCCTCATTTGAAGAGGCTAATAAGAAGGAAGAATGGAGAGAAGCCATGTAGGATGTTATAGGTTACCAAAAACTTGTTGGGAGTCTCAACTATGCAACCCTAACAAGAGTGGATATTGCTTATGGAGTAAGTACATTAAGCCAATTTATGCATGCACCAAGAAAGCCTCACATTGAAGCTTCCAAGAGGGTGCTAAAGTATCCAAAGTGTACCATAAATGAAGGTTTGTTTTACCCATTCACTTCTAAATTGGACATAAAGATGTATTTTGATGCAGATTGGCCTGGCTTAAAGGATGATAGGAGGAGCACCTCAGGATACTTGTCTTTTGCAGGTTCAAAGCTTATATCATGGTCATCCAAGATGCAACCAATTGTGGCATTGTCATCTACAGAGGTAGAATATACAGGTCTAGCAAATGCAACTCAAGAGGCTATGTGGCTCAAGCAACTCTACATGGATTTGGGATTACACTCTTACACTCCAATAATTTTTGGAGACAACACTAGTTCACTTCATTTGGCTGCTAATCTTGTATATCATGCAAGGACTAAGCACATTACAGTGCACCATCATTATGTAAGGGAGAAATTTATTAGCAAGGACATTCAATTGTCCTATGTGTCAACTTATTTACAATGTGCAGATATACTCACAAAGTCCTTTGATGGAACCAAGATGAACAAATTCAAATTGATGATTGGTTTGGAGGAGATTAAAGAGGAATGAAGAGAAAGCATGTAAGGTTTGAGGGAGAGCTGTTGGTGCAAGAGAATCCAATCCCACATACTTGGATGATTAGCATATTTCTCATGGAGCCTTATATTATCAATCCCTTGTAAAATCAATTACATTTACCTTTGTAAAAGAACCTTATTTCCACGAGGAGTTAGGAAGCATCAAGTTTGGATTCACTTGGTAGTTGATTGATGAGAGAATATATCCTATGGTTTAGGATTTACTTTTAGGTGAACTTTTGAATTCGAATTAAAAAGATTGGCCCCAAACTCAACTATAAAAGAGAATCAAAAGACTCGCATGATGTCATGATTTTTAGATAGCAATAGAAAGGGATCCTTTGTGATTTGAGAACTCACTTCATAGCTCAATCACTTACCTCATATTGTGCAATAGATTATTGCCAATGACATTGCATTTTTATGTGATCTAATACATACATTTTCATTACATCTTTACTTCACTTCTCTGTTATGACTACATCAGTATAGTGATCTTCTCATAGCTTGTTCTCAGTGTATGATTGATCATTTTTCATGTTTTAAAGCATCATAGATTTAGTATACTACCTAGTTTATAGCTACAAAATCTTATTGTCATTTGTTCTCTCAATCGTGAGATATTACCATATCTTTACTCTATGGTCTATACTTTGATGCACAAGGAAATGTCGGGGAAGTCCTATGATTTCTTAAACATCATAATCGGTGTGTAGTTCATCTTTTTTATTGAAATCACTCATGATTGGTAGCTCTCTAAGTTAATTAGTCACCATCAAAAGGAACTAGGGTAATTGCTACTATGCTTAGAGCATTGTTCATTATACTGAACATGTGTAGAGACAAAAATAACAAGTCTATGACCTTGGAGAAATTTCCTATCCATCTGTGTTGATCCACTAATTAGTGGATCATGTTCCAAACAACATAAGTGATTATTTATGATCATTATCAAGTTAAAGAGGCCCACTACACTCTCCAGTACTTGTTCTTGGCTGGTGTGAAGCAGTTTTAAGCAACACCATCTCATCTCTGAAGACTATCCACCATTTCCTCCAACAATTTCACAATTTCCGAGCAAGATTGATTTATGCAACTACATAAGCGAGTTCGGTTTAGTCTATACTTGGCTGAGACTAATAACATGACCATCAATATCTTGATCAGGATCATTGACCAAATCCATGCTACTAATCAAAGATGCCCTCGTAAGACCATTTTGAATGGACAATGTGCCCTCAAATGTATCATGTACAGATGCTTCGCTTATGAGACCCCCATTCAATGAGCCTCTACATCCCCTACTTAGAGGATGAGAGGATCTATCCCATGTGTCCAACAAGGGGGAGCTACTGTTACTCCAGATATCTCACTAGTAGGGGAATTTCTACTATGCCCTTTTACAATTAGACTGCACAGGAGAAGCACCTATGGAGCTCAACAGATGGTACTACCTATACCTATGGATTTGGAATTTTTGGGGCCGATTTGTCTCAAGGACTTTGGACATGTAGACTTCAAACAACTTCTCAGGGATGTTGATATATGTTTAGAATACGAAGAGGCACTTGGCAATCAAAAATACCAACAAGGAGAAGAAGAGCAGTAAGCACGAGAAGAAGAAGAAGGCGATGACGAAGAAGGAGATGATGAATAAGAAGAAGGAGCCCATGCATATACAGTACAGTTCCAAAGATTATGCGACACAATCAAGAGTGTACAAGCTAGCGGAAGACTCTCATTGCATAACAATCAATTATTAATGAATCGCATATTAGGAGTCGACCAACAATTCAGAGATTCACTCCTACTATTAGCAAAGACTTGTGGAACTATTGAAGCTATCAACACCATGTTGGAGAGACCTCACGCGCTCAATATGATGAAAGAAAAATCAACACCATGACAAGCAAGGAAATATACAAATCAATATCTCACAATTTAAGGCTGCTATGACTCAGAATGCAATATCAATAGCTTCCATTGATCTTATGGCAGACAGCTCTGTTCAAACTTTGCTGATCTTTCCCCCTCATCACCCATCCCCACCCTGAACTCAAGAGACCCAAACCACAACCATAGTTGCAGTAGTAACCCAATCAGAGGAACCTATTTTCCATGCCCCACCCCATTCACCACATCACACTGAAGAAACTATAAGTACAACCGAAGTATTAACCTCTACATGCTCTTTTAGTTTTTGTGCCCCCATATTCCATAAATATTCTTGTCCATAACCAATCCTTTGTATATTACCTCTACCTCACTTGAACCTACCCTAGGACACCCTATAAAGCACATTGTCAGAGGCTACCCTGTCCCAATTGCTTCCCTTTTAGGAGTCTAGACAACACAACCCACCCAAAACGCTTTTCCTAGGACCACCTATTCATCCATGTTTTCTTCCATGTTCCAATCTCCACCATTCGGCCTCTTTCCTTGACACCATATTTAGACCACTCCCTCCATCTACCTTGTGGAAAACTTAAATTTCCCAAGGACCTTATTCATTTATATTTTCTTCAATGTTCACTGACACAAAAAGAACTACACTTATCGTACCTATATATATATATATAGTAGCACCATCACACACAACCACGTTCCATCCCATGGACAGATCACCACCCAGAGTACCTCCCTATGCCCCATGCTTCCACGATCTCCCATTCCACCTACACCAACATCACTGGCACTCACAACTCCATTATGCATGACATCCACTATTTCCCTTCCCCCTGCATTCCACCTATACAAAAAAAATCTATCCATGTAAATAATGCTTTTAACACCATGATTCAGTGTGCGAATCAACTAAGACGAGAGTATCAACACCTAGAAGAGCGCAATGAAGCACTCATCATTGAGTCCACCCGATGACACAAGTGAGTGATAGAACTAGCATTTGCATTGAAAGATAGGAACACTCCCAAGCGTTCTGATTGGTTGAATTACCCTTACTTCGCTCCACCCCGCAGACCTCCCATAGTGGCCTCCATGGTGTCTACAATTTCATAGACCAATCAAGATTCTATCAATTGATCTATTTCCTCTTTGATCTTTGCTGCATAAGTATTGTTATAGGTGTATGGTTTATGCTTAGTTGGCTTAGCTTCTAAAGACATGGGATCTCTATGTGAGCAAATATCTAGTCCGAATCCTTTCAAGTCCTTGTAGCTCCATGCAAACACATTTCTATACTCTCTTAACAATGCTATCAACTATGGCTCTTCTTCTTCACTCAAGTCATGATGTCGGGTGAGGGTAAGGTATCAAAGTACTCTCTATGCAACATCCCAATGAGTTTGATGAGGCTGATGTGCAAACTGACTGAGTATACCAACTGCATAGGAAATATTTGGTGTAGTGTTGGTGAGCTAGAGTAATGAGCCAACAAGCTATTGATAAGTATGCACATCCATAGGTGATGATGAATCCTCTAGTGTAAGCCTCATATTTGGATTAAGTGGTGTAGATATTGAGCGACACTGGTCCATATTATCTTTGGAAAGAAGATCAGAGCCATACTTCTTTTGTGATAGAAATATCCCTTCTTTTGTTTGTCAAACTTCCATACCTAAGAAGTAGTGAAGGAGTCCAAGATATATCATACAGTACTCAAGCTGAAACTGCGTAATACTGAATTGGATGCATTCTTTATTTGAACCTATCAAGATCAAGTCATCGACATAGAGGAGGATTATGGCTACTAAGGACTCTTTCTGATAGATGTATAAGTTAGCATCAACACTGCTTGTTTGAAATCCTTTATCATCGAAGAACTTGTGAATCTTTTTATACCAAGATGTAGGAGCTTGCTTGAGTGTGTAAAGTGCTTTGTGAAGCTTGTAGACTTGATCTTCCTTTCTTTTGATCTTGAAACCTTTAGGGTGGTCAACATATACTTCTTCTTGAAGATCCATTGAGGAAAGTACTTTGACATCTAGTTGGTAGATGGGCCACTTGAAGTGTGCACTTAGTGCTAGAATGATTCTTATACTTGTAAACCTTGTAGTAAGGGTAAATGTCTCTTCATAATCAATGCCATGTTGTTGCTTATGTCCCTTAGCTACAAGTCTTGCTTTGTACTTGTCCAATGTACCATGTGATTTGTACTTAATTTTTTATAGCCTTTTAACTCATAAGACTTGATGATGAGGAGGCTTAGGAACAAGTGTCCAAGTGTTGTTCTTCTCAATTGCATCCATCTATGCTTGCATAGCTTCTTGCCATTCAGGTTATCCTTGGGCTTCTTTGTAGTTGGATGGCTTGCAAATGTGCTGAATCTAATGCATCAATGCATAATTTACATAATGAATTTGTTCACATTGTTGCTTTTCAATGAGCGTTTATGATCTTCTTATTTGGTTTGACGAACTTGCCTCTGAGTTATGTTTGGAAAAGATTTTGTCCCCATCTGAAGTGTAGATGGGTGGAGTAAAATGTGTACTTGGAGTTGAGTATGTTGAAGCTTCATTAAATATTACATATTTGGAGATTGTGATGGAGTGGTTCTCATGATCATATAATCTATAAGCTTTAGGTTGTTCACTACAGCCAATGAAGATATGTTTCTTAGGCTTGGACTGTAACTTGCTTTGATCTTCTTTAGGCACATGGATGAATGCTTCACTTAAAAATATTCTAAAGCAATTGACATTGGTCTTTCCTCCATAGTAGGCTCCAAAGGGTGCTTTGTTGTTCAATGCACTAGTGAAGCCTCAATCGAGTATATGCACTATTGTGTGTACTACTTCTACCCAACACTTAAAGGGTAATCCTTTGTTGTGAAGCATGGTATGCACCATTTCCATTACACTTTGGATCTTTCTCTCAGCTACTCCATTCTGGGATGAAGTGTAAGGTTGAGTGACTCGTCTCTTTATCTCTTTTTTCTTTAAGAAATTGTCAAAGTCGTGATTGATAAACTCACTAACTCCATCTGATCAAATAGTCTTGATTGAATTAGATGCTTCATTCTCAACTTGAGTTATCCATTCTCAAAACTTAGAAAAGGTATCTTCCTTCGACTTCAAAACATATACCCAAATGTAACTTGAGTGGTAATCTACTAGAAGGAAGAAGTAGATTGATCCTCTAAGTGTTATGAAATAACACTTGCTTATCGTAATTGGTAATAGCCTTAACTAATAGTAAATTCATGCACAAGTTAGGGATAAATAATACATTGGATAATGATTTACACTCCCCTCGATCATTGGTGATTTATACTTTTCCTTTGCCTTCAATGGGTAAATTCTTGTTATTGCCTAAGTAAACTTCGCCAGTATGGTCCTCGATCTCTTGAATGGAGTCTCAATCTTTGCTTATGTGAGATGTGGCTCCACTATTAAAGATCCATTCTTGAGATAAACTTGAAGTAACTAGGGCATTGGCTTCTGTCGAGATAAACATGCCTTCACTAGAATAGCAAGATCTATACTAAGAGGGGTTTGATTGGTTCCTGGAGCTAGAGGGCTTCGAATTGTTCTTCTTTTTGTAGCAAAATATCTCTACATGCCTCGTTTGGCCACATAGATTACAGGTAAACTTCTTTGATGAAGTGGTCGATCCTTGTTTGGGTGTGTTGCTAGTATTATGACTAGGATCGTTTCCTTTGTTGAAGGGTCCCTTAGCCTTCATCACAGTTTCTTGTGAGGATTCCAACTTTGCTCGAGAGTCGTGGAGGAGCAGAAGTCATCGAGCTTCTTCCCAAGTTAATACTTGGCTGCGATTATAAGGATTGGTTACAAATGTCTCATAGGATATAGAGAGCTTATTGAGTAGGAAAATGGCCATGTCCTCACTAGAAACTTGGTGTTCACAAAAGCTAGCTTATGTTGATAATCCTCAAATATGGTTATAACTTTACAAATAGGATTCTGGGGCCGAATGGATAGGTTGTGAAATTCAGCCTCTAAGGTGTAAATTTTTGAGGGAGTTTTATCTTCATACATGTCTTTTAGGATCTTCCAAGACTCATTGGATGTTTTACGATAGGTAATATGATCCTTGGTTAACTCATCATAAGCTAGAAGTAATTGACCTAAGGCTTCCTTATCTTTGACATTCCATACATTCCAGGCTCCTAGATCACTTTCTTTGTTAGGATCTTAGTCGCTTCCTTCAACTACTTCATATAAGAGCTTTGTATAAAAGTAAGCCCTAATGATGTCCTTCCAAAGGTTATAGTTTATATCATTGAGTCACTCATCTTTTGGCATAAAGATTGGCATGAATGAGGGCAAATACCATTGACTCGATGATGTTGAGTTCAAAATTATTGACATGGTCCTCGTTGAAAATAAGATACCACACTTGCGAAATTGAAGTCAAAATTTACATAAAATTTGCAATGGGATAGGGGAGCGGGCTTAGAATAGGCCTAAGCTTGATGATGAGAGAGACACCTTGGAGAGGGGATGGCATAGAATAGCCCTACACTTGCAGATGAGAGAGATACCTTGGAGGGGGGGCTGAGAATAGTCCTACACTTGGTACCAAAGATGAGACGAGTCATCGCAAAGGAGGGCTTAGAGTAGCCCATTGCACATAGAGAAAGTCGCATTTGGGGCTTCAAGTAGCCTCCCAGAGCACGCATATAATATCTTCTTCTTCTATTCTTAATGTACAATGATGGGTACTTGGTGCCAAAGTGAGCCAAAAAGGAGAGGGTTAAGACCTCTTGGAGACATTGCAAAGTAATCCTTAGAAAAATACAAAGTGACCCTTTGAGTGGTGCCAAATTTACTGCCAAGAATTCAAGAGAGAATTCCCTTTAACTTGCAAGTTATAGAGATTTTGTGAAATAACGCATGTAATAATTTTGAACCTTAGTAATAGAGTAGTCAACTCATTCAGACTAAGTGTGTTTTAGGCAAAAAAGATAAACAACATCATCAGTGTCAAAAACTAGGTTGATTAGTGGACATGATAGATGATGTCACATCACGAAATGAATGTCATTGAGTGGAATGTTTCTCCAAGCCAATCACATGGCTGGATTATCTTGTGATTTCGCCTAATTAGACCAAAGGATTCTTGGTTTTGACTCTTTAACTCTGACAGAGTGGCACAAGCTTTGCTAGGGAATAATCACCACTGATTTCTTAGCTAGTTGCACCTTCACTTGAGCACTTTGACTTGAGATTTGGAATAGTGTGCAGTAGTGTGCACTATAGATGCACACTCTCGATGCTCAGTAGAATGCTCGAGGTACAACAAACTCCATCAGTTGGAGCACGAGAATGATTGGTGACGGGATGCAGATGTGCAAATGATTAGAATCGATCACCTTTAGCTTTGTGACAGAGAACTCTCAGCCTTTCTTTCTCTTTCTCTTTCTCTTTCTCCCTCTCTCTCTCTCTCTTTGTGTCATGAGCAAGGTGCTCCTGCTCTGGCTCTCTCTCTCTGTGAGGAGTGATAGAGATCAACTAAGAGAGCGAATTTGGGGCTCTCTCACGCTCACTTCTAGTTCTCTGGTAAGAACAAAAATAGAGGACAAGTGCTATGGCTTAAGTGAGTGCAAGCCATGGCTTAGGCGAGTGTAGAATTATGCTTGCATTAAGCAATTTCGAGAGGTGAGAAAGATCAATCTTCATGAAGAGCTCAAAGCAGAGCTCTTTCTTTTCGTGTTGATTATGTTAAACGAAATCCAGGGACAATGGCATGACTTCAAAGTCTCTATGCACATTGTGGTGGTGAAAACATCACCAATCCAATAAGAGTGTGACTGATCACGAAGCTATTTAGTGTGTGTGCAGAGCACTAATCTATGACGAGCTCCATTTTGTGTGTTCTCTATCTAAAAGGATCGTGTGATCCTCTCTCAACAAGTACAAAAGACTAAGACCAAGTTTAGGCAAAATCCAAAAGTAATATGCATCTCCTATTTTTTTGCCTTTTTCCACACAAATGATCACACACAAGATCGAACAACTACACACAGGCAAGATGTGTGTGTGAGTTTGAAGTGTTGCACTCTGCAGCTTCTATGCGGACCTTGGTCTTGTCGGATGACACTCATGTATATTCTTTCCGGAATGAAGAGGTGGTATAAAAAAGTATCAACGTGAGGAGCTTCACCTCATAAATGTCAATCCGCGGAGATGTGAGGACTACTTTTACACAAAAGTTGATAGTTGCTCCTTCGAGCTTCTCAAAGAACAGAGATAGAGCTCCTTTGAGTCCCATGTCCAACATAAATGCGAAATCACTTTGTCCTTATGCTGCTGATTGTACCTCAATTCAAGAAGTTCTCTATTTGCAGGAAAATCAAACCTCATATCTTCATTTGATAATGGATGTGTAGTAATTCATATTGACTAATAAAAGATATCGAGAACAAAACAATTCAAAGAATGGGACACGACTGAGTTAATTCTATGAATGCATACACAGGACTTGACAAAATACCATAGAAGTAGAATCCTTTCAATGGAAAAAATGTTAGGGTTGGAAAAGTGTTTATGTGCACTATAACATCAGAGATGAAGGATTAACTCTCCACAAGTGTTTTAAACACTTCGAACAACTTGATGTCAATTATAAACTCCACTCAAAGATTACAACAAAGTAAGAACCACCCAATAAGGCCACAAAGAGGGTGGGAGGGTGAGAAAATAGGGTAAAGGGTAAGATAATGGATGAAAGTTAGGATGGGAGGGTGGGAAAATGGGAAAAATGAAGCCCAAAAAGAGTAAAAAATGATGGCAAAAGAGGCTTCTCACAATGAGGCGAGCTACACTATCGAACTCAAGCATCGTTATCACCACCAAAAAAACCACGAAGACCTCCAAAATCACTGCCAAAAGAATCACCAGGACCTCCATCTAGCACTATGATACCATGTTGAGAGTACACACATGGAAGCAAAATGAAAAGGAGAGTACTCACAAAAGAAAGACTGTGACATACTCAAAGTGAGTAGACTAAGAAATAGGTAAACTCACATGGATTAGAAATGAGCTTGCCAAGAGTATGGAGTAGGCTCCTCAAGCTTCTAACCAACTACAATTGGAGGGGAGGCCCTCCTAATATAGATTTGGGAGGGGTTCTCCAAAGTACATCAAATGTGGGATAATTCTCTTTAAAGGAGAATGAATACAGTGGTAGAAGTAAATGGCAAGGTACCCAAATACAAAAGAGATAAAATATGAAATGGAAATAAACTCGAAATAGAGTGCCTCCTAAATACAAAATGAAGATGCACTCATGTGGATACAAATGTAAATGATGTAGGTGCAATCATATGGTCACCATGATAAAAGAAATTTCACATAGTATGTGTCACTCTAGCACAATGGTGAGAACCAACGTGAGGAGATCTACCTTGTAATTCTCAGTCACAGAGAGGTGAGGGTGTATGATGACCATGAGCAAGTGGAATGCACAAGTGCATGAGTTAGAAGAACACTAGCATGCATAAACATACACACAAGGCAAGACAAAGAGTGGAATAATGGAATCCTCTATTAGAAAGCTCAAAGAAATTATATAATGCTCAAGAATAAGTTCACTCTCCCACTAGCTTACCCCAAAAATGAGCTTTCTAGCTCCTTTGATAAATTTTATACTAGATTTGGCCTTGTTGAAACGTGGTGTTTGATGTAGTTAAAAAATAGGTTTCTAGGCTTTGGAAGCACAAACCAGCTCTAAAAACTATGAAAATTAGTACGTAGGTTCTTCTAACACTGATCAAGTTGGAGGACTCCTCGCCTTGAAGAAAATGGAGTTGGAACTATAAAAAATTGGTATTTACATTATAGTGTAGTGATGAAAATCTCTATTTCTGAAGACATTGTAATTAGAAAATTAATAGGCCTAATTGATGGATCTTCGTTGAATTCCTTGTCTACTTACTCCTTGCTCTTCTCTTTGTGAATCTTGTCTTTGGCTTTCTTGCCTGATGCTCCCCTGGCAATTGAAACTTCCTTGACCAGTAACACGCCCCTCTCTCGTGTTTGTTGTCCTTGATAGACCCTTGTTATGGAGGGCATTCTGTGTACTATTGGACCACATGAACATCCAATTCATGTTCTTTGAGTCTGAGTCCTTGTGCTAGATCAATCATGAGTTGATCTGGATCCACATGTCCTAGAATATACAGATGTGGCATTCATAATTGCTCAGCATATAGAGCTTGCTTGATAGAAAAGAGGTGTAGCCGATGGGGGGCCCGCGATATTTTATAATGCAATAGAGAACATTTCTTAGAATGTTTGTTTACAACACGCAAGCAAAATATTTTATGCACGCATACCAAGCATAGAGAGTATTTAAAGAAGGCATGGTGCTCATATCGTAAACCAAATCTAGTTTCTCTTGGTTGAGACCTAGGGTGAGATATAGGGAGCCTTTAATTTGCAGAATGTTTTGAAAACCACCATCATGAGCTAAAAAATCTTCATACAAATCTTAGCAGCTATGTTAGGGATGTTCCTCAATCTTGGAGTCCAATGGTGAATGAACATATTGATTGGATATCCCCCATTGTAGTAGTGCCCAAAAAGAATGGAAAGCTATGCATGTGCATTAACTTGAAGATAAGTCAATGCTGCCACCATTAGAGATAGTTATCCACTTCCTATCACTGAACACTTATTGGAATGTGTAGCAAAAAAGGTCTACAGCTTCCTTGATGGGTTTTTGGGCTACAACCAAGTAGCTATTGCCCTAGAGGAACAACACAAGCTTGCTTTTGCCATAGACTGGGGCATATTTGCATTTTAGTGGATGCCTTTTGGGCTCACCAAGGCACCTTCTACCTTTCAAAGGCTGATGTGTCATGTGTTCAAGGAATTCCTACGAAGGAACTTAGATGTTGACGATCCATTTGCACATTCGAACATAAGGCAAACACACATCCCTGAGTTGAAACAAATCTTTGACAAGTGTAGAGAATATCATGTTTGCTTGAACCCATAGAAGTGTGTTTTCATGGTCATGCAAGGCAAGATTGTAGGACACTTATGGTCAAAGAATGGTATATCAATGGATGAGGACAAAGTTAAAGCCATTGCCAAGTTACCCAGACCAAAGAATGTCAAGGAATTTTCAGCTTTCATGGGGCATTGTGAGTATTACCGACATTTTATCCACACGTATGCGATCATTGCAAAGCCTATGTACAAACTTTTAACTAATTTTGAGCGGAAGAACAAATGTGAAACCTCTTTTAATGAGCTCAAGAAGAGATTGTGTTCAACACCCATCTTGAATACACCAGATTGGAATAAGTCATTCCATGTTCATGTAGATGCATCCAATTATGTTATAGGATGTGTGCTAACACAACCCATGGGTGAAGGTAATAACGGTCTTCCAATAGCTTACTCTAGTAGGCAGTTGAATGTGACTGAATGGAACTATACTACTGAAAGAGAATGATTATGCATGGTATATGTAGTTAAAAATTTAAGGCATTATTTGCTTGCAAATGAGTTTAATTTTTTTTTACAGACCATGAAGCTTTACTATATCTAGTGAACAAACCTTGCAATACTGGCATATTCATAAGACGGTTCCTCTTACTAATGGAATATGACTTTGAAGTTGCGGTTAGGAAAGGTAAGACTCACCTAATGGGAAATCACCTTTCTAGCCTCACCTAAGGAGAGTCCCTGCAAGGACTTAGATGAACTTCCTAATGCTTATTTATTCAACCTAAAAGTAGTGCCTAACTGGTCCAAAAATATCGTGCCTATTCTAAACATTGGACCCAAGCATCCTGTACTGAAAGCCAAAGATAAGGAAGTAGTGAGGTCTCAAAAATATCACATACTGGCATGCAGTGTGTATAAGCACATTAATCAAAGCATAATGGCTTTTTGTGTGGATGAAAATGAGCATGCAAAATGGTTGCAAATAGCACATGTAGGTGGAGTGTGGCAACATCATTCTAAACATCAAATCCTATAGACACTGCAAAGATTAGGTGTATATTGGCCAACAATGGAAGCACATGTGTAAGGAATGCCCAATCTATGATGTTAGAACACTTGTGGAACATGCCACACTGTATCAAATATCCATGATGCTATATTGAAGTGAACCTTTCGTAGCCTTTCGAGGATGAAAATATTCCCTTAAGAGATGACATTGGCCAAACGAAAGAGCTTAGAGGGAATGTTTTCATCCTCAAAAAGGCTACCAAAGGTTTGCTTCAATATAGTATTATGGATAATTTATACATACCAAGAAGAGACAGATACCTAAGATTGTGTGTGCACGAGATTGAATATCTTAAGATCTTAGACTGCCCACCAAGGTGTGGCAGGAGGACATTTTGGACTAGATTGTGTGATCAAATCTATACTATTCACATGTCTTTGGTGGCCAACCCTCCACATGGATGCACATACCTATCGAAGAGGTGTGACATTTGTGAGCGAACTCAGTATCTGATATGTAAGGATGAGATGCCACTGAGACCCATCATGGGAGGATGTGCATTCTCTAACTAGGGAATAGACTTTGTTGGTCCTATTACTCTCCCAGCTAAGATTTCACATGTTGAATACATTATACCACTGCTTATCTAACCAGATGGGTAGAAGTGAAAGCCACTAAGAAGAATGATGTGCAAATCACTACCAAATTTCTCTTCAAGAATGTGTTCACAAGATATGGTTTGCCAATAGAATTAATTAGTGATCGTGGTACTCATTTCTTGAATGAGGTCAATGAATACTTGCTACAATAATTATCGGTCATTCACAAGAAGTTGGCCCCATACCACCCACAAGCAAACAAAGAAGCAAAAAGCACAAATAAGCTTTTTTGCACTGTGCTAAAAAATTTGGTAACTAATAAACTTTCTAATTGGGAAAAATAGTTACATCATGTTGTTTGGGCATAAGGGGTTGTCTATAAAATGGTACTCCAAACCACACCATTTTAGATGGTATTTGTCCAAAAAATGTCGTGTTGCCATTAGATTTTTGATACCTACTTTGAAAGTGGAACAAAAGCACCAATGGACCGGTGACAAATTATTTTCTAAGATCTTTGATCTTGAAAGATTAGGTGAAAGTAGATTCAGAGTAGTTGCAAGAATATAAGCCCAATGAGAGTCAGAAAAAGCATGCAAATCTGGCGGTAGTGATCCCCCCTTAGGATAAAACAACCCAAGTAGCCAAGTACCACTCAAGTAGCAAAAGATGCGCTTAACCGCCTGCCAATGCTTGACTCTTGGGAAATGCATAAACATGCTCATCTGTAAGACAGCAAACTGAATATCTGGCCGAGTAATGCATAAGTATATCAAACATCCGACAGCTTGTTGATAGAGAACAGCATCAAATGCATCTCCAGCATCATGAAGACTCAATCGTAAACATGTCTCCATAGGAGTGGCAATAGGCTTACAGTCTTCAAGGCCAAAACGTTGCAATAATGTGTCAATATAATTCGTTTGACACAAAGCCATTCCACCATCAACGTGCATAAACTGAATGCCCAAATAATGATGCAAATGCCCCAAATCAGACATCTCAAATGAGGCATGCAAATCAGCCTTAAAATCAGCAATATGCCTCTTATGAGGACCATTGAGCAGCATGTCATAAACATAAACCACAATGATCAGAAGTACATCATTAGCACACTTAACATATAAGGTGCTTTTAATTGGACTATTCTCAAAACCATGTGCAATCAGATAGGCATGTATCTTTTCATACCAAGCGCGTGGTGCTTGCTTTAAACCATATAATGCCTGCTTTAACCTGCACACCTGGTTCTCATGCCCTTTCTGCACAAAGCCACGGGGCTGAAAAACATACACTTCTTCATGCAAGTCACCATTCACAAATGCAGTTTTAATATCCAATTGATGTACATTCCAACCATGATGGGCTGCAAGTGCATAAATGCTCCGAACAGTAGTCATACATTTTACTACTTTATCATCCAATTTTCTACGATGTTTTCGGGCACTAATGCATATGCCAAACACCCAAAAACACATAGATGAGCAACAGATGGCTTGCGATCATGGCAAGCCTCATACGGAGTGATAGACTGCAGCGCTTTAGTGGGACACATATTCAATACATATGCTGCACACATGACAACCTCAAGCCAAGAACTATGTGGTAAAGCCTGACTCTTGACCATATACCTCACCATCTCCATAAGAGACGTGTTCTTTCGTTCAGCAACTCCATTTTGTTGAGGTGTATACGGCACTATACACTGGTGTTTTATCCCACATTCAACCAGAAATGCATTAAAATCAGAAGACATATATTCCCCCCCTCGATCTGAATGGAGGGTGCCCATTTTACATACTGATAGATTTTCAACCAAAACCAAAAATTGTTTGAAGCACATGAACACTTCGGACTTTGCCTTCAATGGATATACCCATGCATGCCTGGAAAAATTTTTGAGTAGCCCAAACTGAACAATCTTTTGGAAATGAGGAATGCTGCATTTTGCCCAAAATACAGCCTTCACAAACATGTTTTCCACGTGCCTCAAGTTTGGGCAAAGAGGACACCATTTCGGATTTTTGCAGGCATAGCAAACTAGCAAAATTCAGATGACCAAAGCATGCATGCCAAAGCTTTGCATCTGACATAGCCTGAGAATCATGTACTGCACATGCCGAATCACTTACAGATCTTTCATAGTCTATGAGCTTATATACCCCACGGCATAAAATGCCAAAAGCAATAATCACATCGCCATTTGATAGATCATGAATTGTACACCTGTCATCAACAAATTTCAAAACCAAGCCAATCTTGGCTGATGTAGAAACTGATAACAGGTTCTTCTAGATCCCTGGCACAAATAAAGCATCTGACAAAGTGAAAGAACTACCATCAGCAATAGTCAAAATGATCTTACCAACTCCCATAACAAGATAAGAGGAGCTGTTGGCGCATGTAACAATATTCCCTGTAGGGGCAGGCTCGTTCTGTAGTAGACTCAAATGTTTGGTATTTTGACAGTGGGGCGACCAAACATATTACCTCGCAGCGCAATTTCTTCTCTTCACTGCTCATGAGAAGATGGGTCAAAACTACAGACATTAGTAAACGCCCAATCTTCTTCCTGCACAAGATTAGCAGACTCTATTTTTGGTGTAGAGGCCACAACCATTTCAGTTTCTTTCTTCTTTGCCTCTTTAGCAACCAGTTTGGACAGTTCTTTATGATATGATCATTTCCTTTACAGTACTTACAAAATAATTTTTGCTTTTCTGATTTCTTCTCATCTTTATCTTCCTTCTTTGAATGTGCAAAATTAGTAGATTTCTGCTTACTAGTTGAAGAGCTCCATTTTCCTTTGCCCTTCTGACTAGCCAGCAAAGCTTGATTTGCAACTCGCATAATGGACCTGTTCTGCCTCGACTGATCTTCTTGCAACAGAACAGAGACTAACTCCTCAAATGATAAGGCATTCGGATTGAATTTCATCATCGACCGAAGAGTAGAAGCAAAACTGTGATATGAATCAAGAAGACCATTCAGAACGGTCTGCACAAGTAAGCTATCCGATATAACCTCATCAGCAGCAATCAATTGTTCCTTCAAGTCTTTGATCTTCGTTAGAAAACTGTCCATAGAAGTTCAGTACGTGCAGTTGTAACAATTGTAGGTGTGAGGACGTTTTTCGACACCCTGCACAATGGTCCACAGTCCTTTTGCAACCAACACATTTTGCATCCTATAAGCCCATAATGGGTAGTTGGTACCATCCAACTTATCCTCAACTTCACTATCTTGAGCTATCAACCTTGAATTTGTTGTTGAAGATTAAAACTTCACATTCCAAGCTTAATAGCATTAAAAAGTCAAAATACACAGAAGCCCGTTTTCTCAATAAAAGCTCTACCTACCTTTGGAGGTTCTTTTTTTACTTATCAATTCTTCGAAAAAGGCGAGTATGTGCACGATCTTTGCTTAAATCTTGGATTTAGTGGCATGTATGATCTTTGTGAATGTTCCTCCATATAAGACGAGAAATTATTTTGAGACTTAGTCCTATGTACAGTGGCAATGTGGTTTTCTTATAACTTATCCCACCTAGACTTCACTTAGGTTGATTTGCCAATGGTCATATAGTGGCATTGTGGTGACCTTTTGGTTTACGCCACAAATTCTCTTGGATGTGATATGTTGTTTTGTTTCAACATAGCTTGAGACAGACATCACTGGGTATTAGATAGGTACTTGTGCTTTTTTGTTTTCCTAAAGGTACATGGATCACCACAGCTAGTTGAGCTCTGTAGTGGTTGTAGATCAAAATTTGAACCCTCATTTTATAGTTGATTTGATCATTTGGATTGGCTATTATGTTCGGCTATCCCCGCATATTGGGTTGTGTGCTTGCCATTGTGATTGGATTTAATGGATGCTCTATTTCCATTTATAGGCTATTTCAAGAGAGCCTACGCCAATGAGAGATGCCATTTTCGTTTACGATATATCTTAGGATTCCTCTTGCTTATTGGATAGCACACAGATGGTTTTGTTGCTTGATGTAGCAACCACTTTTCATACTCTAGTTCATGAGTAGTTTTATCAATTTTCAAGTGAAAGTCATGGATGTGTGCACATGTTTGATGGTTTAATATTCAACATTTAGGAGATATATACCTCTTGTTATCCAATGATGCATCACTTATTCTTAGACATGTATGTTATAAGCGAGTGTTTCCTATGAGCTTGACATCAATTGATGGGTTCCAAGATTGTGATTATTTTGTACCCAACAAGTACACTCACACTCAAACCATTTCCAAAAGATCGTGGTTGCTATGGTGCACTCCACAAGGGAGATCGCACCTCTCAAGTTACTTGCACATGCGTGGGTTTGTCATCCACCAACTCACAAGCATGCTAAACTTCTTGGTCCATGTTTCAAGATAGGTCTAATGGACAGCCTAGAGCACTACCACACAACTGCATAAAGCCAACCACTAGCGGAGATGCGAGATGAACTGAAATCCTAGTTACAAAATTTCAAAATATGCATTAACCTAGATCCCTTAAGGGTGTTGATTGACAAACACAATACGACAATGGTCACTAAAGTTGAAATCCGCAAAGGATTGTATAACTCACTTGCCGAATCAACTAGCCTTGAAAATGTTCACTTGGTGAGCATCATTTTCAACTACAATTAGGATAGGTTATGTTTGTCATATGTGCCAAAATTTTCCTTTTGTATGATTTCCCTTGCTCAATAATTCCTTACTGAAGAGGAATTAACGTAGGAATCTCCAATTCTCATTTCATTGTTCCTAATTTTCTCAAAGTACAATTTCTCCAAATCTTGGGAAAACTCTCCTTTGCAGTTATAAAACCACAATCTCTTAAGTGCAATTTCCTAGAAGTGGAATATCGTGAATTCTAGATTTCTAAAGAGAGATCATAATTTCTCCATGTACAATTTCCTTTAGAAATCACCATTTCCCACATAGCAAGGGAATCACAATTTCTTTACTTCACATCAAAATTTGGAGAAATGTGAATTTAACTTGCGGAGTATGATCTCATCTTGATCTTTCTTTTGCAGCAAACAATTTAAACGAAAAAAAAAAAGGAATTTCCTACAATTCCCCACCAAACTAGAAATCATGACTTTTCAAGTGGGAAAATTTGACATATGGTGCTCGGAATTCAATGAAATTAGGAGATGGTGTACCTTATCTCGGGGACCTTGCATATAAATTTTCAAAACCAAAGTAAGCTAGCGTGAAGCAAGGTTGAGAACTCATAGGCACACACACTTGGAAATATTTCTCAAAAAACTCAAAAATACCTTTTGTCATAGATATGATAGCGACCTACGCTACAAAACTAAAAAGATGTGAGCTTCAACGACCAAAGCACGAGAAAAAGTTGAGTACACTTCAGAAGGCACCAAGCTATACCAGAAACCCAAAAAAAAACTTCCAATAAAGTTCAAATGAGTCTTATTAAGTGATTTGTGAGAACCAATGGATAGTGAACAGAAAGAAGTGGAAAACAACACTCCAACCTACCAATCTACTCTAGCAAGAAACCATCAAGCAAACATCTCGACATTTAGAATGCACCCTTAACATTGACATCAAAGCGAGTGTAAAAAAACCACGTAGTAAGCACACAAGAGTCCTACCTCAAGGACTAACTCATTAACTTAACATGGATAAATTGAAACTTTCAAAATGTCAATCCAAGTATCTAACTTGTCAAGTACATACATGCACGTACCAGACATGAATAACATGCAAGTGCAAGCATCCGACACCAATATATCAAAGACAAAGACACTTCCAAGCTAAGCTCAAAACCTGAAATAATTTTTTTTACAGATCATTTTCTGCAATATGTGAAAATCTATGAGAGAGAGAATCCTCTCCTTTCTCACATATCAACAAGACCAACTAAAAAGATACTACACCATTTCCTGGAATATATCAAGATCTATGAGAGAGAATCCTCTCCTTTCTCACATATCAACAAGAACAGCTTAAAAGATACTATGTATCTTTGAAACACTGAACTCATGATTTTGCACAATCTTCAGAAATTCAACTCTGTGCATCCATCGAGACTGATCTTCCTCTGCTTTGCAGGAAAGCTTACCTTGGCATGTCAACAACACTTGAGAGGCACAGATGGATCCCATACTACATACCCATCGTTTGCACCAAACACAGGAAAGAATGACCCGACTAATGAAATTTTCTGTTTCACTTCTTCACCCCATTCTAAAATCTCTCACAAGATGAGTAGAAATAACTCCTATACATCTGTGGATATCTGAATCCACAGTGATATCTGTCTAATAGATCGTAGAAAAATATCCACAACAGTCCCAAGAAGTCTGAGCCCTCCTTATACTTTCTTGTGAGATTAGTTAAAGCTTAATACATAATTACAAGGCTTCAAAAAACTTACAAATTCAAATAATTGATACAGATTTAAAAGATATAAAAATATACTTCTGGGGAAGACTTTCCGGGAATTCCTTTTTGTTCTTGGTCTCTACTTTGCTTACACGGTCTATACACTTCCCTTGCACTACAGCTCTAACATTTGTATACAACAAATTATCATAATTGAAAGTCAATGAAAATCAGTTGCTAACTTCAAGGAACTATGTCATTGGAAGGTTTAGTCTTAACTTTGCTTGCAGATTTTCCACGTTTAGCTCTATGCCGAATTTCTTCACTTTAAATTAATTTGCTAATTCCCTAAGCTAT
>CM035410.1:162459989-162465513 GCA_020310875.1 Ceratopteris richardii
TATATGAAGTATTTCCATTTATTCATAATTCCACACCTTGATTTTGAGAAGAGAAGCCAATTCAAGCTAACCATCTGTGCATGCCTGCCCACTTCATCGTGCACCTCTGTGCGTGCGTGCATGTGTGTGTGTGTGTGTGTGTGTGTGTGTGTGTGTGTGTGTGTGTGTGTGTGTGTGTGTGTGTGTGTGTGTGTGTGTCTGTCTGTGTGTGTATGTGTGTGTGTCTGTGTGTGTGTGTGTGTGAGCCACGTATGCATGCACATGTGTGTGAGCCACGTGTGTCTGTGTGTGTGCATGCACGTGTGTGTGTGCACGCGCGCGCGCGCGCACACACAGGTCTATGTGACAAGTGTGTCTGCGGGTGGGTTTCCATTGAATATCATGGAAAACAAAGAACAATGTGATCCCCTTTCCTAATTCAAAGGAGAGAAGAAAATCAAATGAAATACTTTCTCTCTCTATTTTCCATAACTTTCTTTGTTGTAGGTCGGCTTGGGCTTCCTTTGGATGATATGAAACCTCCCTTAAAGTATCCTTTGAAGTACCACAATATGCTTTGAACTCCACATGTTCCTCCTTGGTTTAATTTCTCAAAGAGGTTGGAGATGGATGTCAAGTTGCTTTGATGTAGCTCGAGTATTTTTTTTTTTTTTTTTTTTTTTTTGGGGGGGGGGGGGGGGGGGGGGGGGGGGGGGGGGGGGGGGGGGGGGGGGGGGGGGGCCACGCACGTGTGTGTGCACAAGCCGTAGAGTCCAGAAGTCACACACGTACACAAAACTAGCACATTTAACTTAAAAAGAGATTGAAGAACATGTGAATATAAATCTTCATCCAACAAGAAGCCATGAAGAAGATGTTAACAGCTGAACTGTTGCAGTGATGAGTCTTCGTGAGTGGTACACTGCTCAAAAGAGCTTTGATTGACATGATTATCATCTGTTGTCCTTACAAAGAAGTAACTTACAGGCCAAAGGTACAAAAAGATGCAAAAATTGTTGGCCCGTTATTTACATGAACTTAACCGTTACAAGGGCAAAAAAGCCCCAAAAGATACATGGATTGCAAAAGCCAAAAATGGTTAGGTTACCATTTTAAGCTCCAAAAAATAGAAAGCTGGACACACTCTCTTAAGCACCCAGCCTATTAATAGTTAAATACATAGAGGTTGATACAATCATTTATCAGCCTATATCTTCTCTTCCAAATCTGTACCTACACATACACTCCACACCTCTAAAACAATTACAATCCTCAAAAAGAAACCCTAACAAGAAAATTTTGTTATTACTCCATACCTCACTGATTTCTGCTTGTTCTCTTCCATCCTTTCCTCTGAGCAAGAGATTGAAGTACTCCCCCTAAAATCTTCGGAAAATTTCTAGAAACTACTTCGGAATGCTCATTCCATTTGGTGGTTACACTGCCTTCAATCTGGCACATATCGTTGTCCTTGATGACACTCCATCACATCAACCCACAATCAAGAAAGCTCACACTGAATGAGCTCTATTCATGGGAATAAATGGAGTTTCTCGCCTTTCACAAGAATATATATGGTGCTATCAGCAGAGAATGACTTCAAATACAAACCATTCCAGCACTTCTTGATCAGAGCTAGCATCATCATCTGACATCCTATGGTGCACTTATTTTCCTCAAAACTGATCAGAGTTATCAGACGGGATTTCCACAAAGCAAACATTGCTGTAAATTGAAAGCTTTGGCCTGTAGCTCCTCTAATCTACTACCTCATGCACTCTATCTGTGGATGGGAACTCATGCTTTTACGTGTGCTATTATCACTGCATTCACTCCACTCTGAAACACTTCCCAGCAGTCTAGGGGTTCAAAATCTAACCTGTCTTGTTATCCACACTGCAGCTTCAACCTCGATCATAATCTATATTTCGTTATCAATTTCTCCTGTAATGCTGCATCTAATGGCTGGAAATATGCTTCCCATGAATTGCCAAGCATCTGTAACCAGGTGTCCGTTATTTTGGAAACAGGAGCCATTTTACTAAACAAACTAGATCATCCATTCTACAGGTGGCAGTGTTTTTACCTGCTTATAGCCATGCAGTACTTGATAAATCTCGTTCTGTAGATCTGTACTACGGATCTCCTGTATGGATTCATGCACATGTATCAATAGTTCTTATGTGATCTGATAAACCATATTATCTAGCATTCCATAGAAAGCAGTAAACTCACATGCCAGCTGCCTATAGCCTCACACATAGTAGCAAAAGAACCAAGAGCACCAGTAGGGTTCAACTTGACCTGATCACATTAACAGTTAAGGTTATTATTACATAAGAGATATATCCTGATACATTGAATATGATTGATTGGCAAAGTCCATACTATGGCACAAAGCCCTTGAAAAGCATCCTCCTTTTCGATGTCATCCCGTATCCTAGAAGAAAAACAAACAATCAAATTCAAAGAAGTATTCTGTGATCTCGGAGTAGGAAGTAATCTCGGAATGTTTTCATGCTTCCTACTCCTGTTTAGCATCATGAGCTCTGAAGAATGTTTTCATACTTCCTACTCCTGTTTAGCAATATAGACCTAGCTATGTTTGAGAAGGGGACCAATGTTTATTGACCATGAATTACAGATAATAGCCCCCAACATCATCTAACCAGACGTCAAGTGCCTCCACTGCTAAAGCCCATTATATTTTAAGAATACATAAGCATCACTATTAACAATAAGGAATTTGGAGGTGACTATATTGCTAGAGATGCTTACTGGCGTAAAGCTCTACACCACGGCTGCATAAAATGCTCTAAATGGGGAGCCACTTGCTCAGGGGAAACCCATGCAAGTCGGCCCAGGGTGATGGCACTGTTCTCTAACAACGACTTGTTGAAACCCTGTACACACAACATAGGCGTGTCAGCTCTCATGACAAGTTATGCTAAAACAGCTGCCAACTGATGGTCATACCTCTGTAGCAGACAAAATTGGCACAAGGCAAGTTATGACATTTATAATTATGGGTGATATTTCTTTTCCAACCTGCAACCCAACAAAGCAATCATCAAAAATACCCTGAGCAAAAACAAGGCACACAATTGATAATACATTCCACTTTTTGACAGCAAGATTACCTTGACAGCAATCTCACCAATAGCCCAACAAGCATTGTTGGCAACCGAAACATGATCTTTAATATCTGAACCCTGCTCCCGTCCATGTGATTAGATCCTATTATGATGACTTCAACTTACAAAATGACAAGTGAATAATCTATGAAATTACCAGCTGCTTGACTGCAACAGTCAAAAAATCTGACAGACGAGGTTGTAAATGCACCACACAAGCCTGTTCCAGCACTAAAATTAACATAGTAACTACATACCTAAAGAAAAATTAATACAACTATTCTTTACCTTCGCAAGATCCCCCAGAAGAGCAAGAGCACTCTGTCTAACATCCGGAGCCTCATCATTACAACACTGAAGTAGGAGCTCCCTTAGATTGCTTCGACCCACCTACATAAAAAACCATAAAAATATTCTAGAGATGAACACAAGAACATTCAGAGATGATGATTTACTTTCAAAACAAAGAAACAGCAGCTTGAGCATTACCAGGCTTTCAATACTGCTACCAAGACCTTCAGCCAATCCTGACAGAAGATCCAGAGAGCAGACAATGAACTCCTTGTCATAGCTGACACCAGCCCTTCCTGGATCGGCCTGAACAACCATAACACTTGAAGCTCGCGATGCTGGAACTAACCAAAACCAAGTGCCACCACCTTCGGAATAGAACAATTCTCATCAGCATACCTTTGCCATTTCTTGTGTCTGTATAAGATTGATACATCTCACAAATACAGGCTCTGCATATTGAGCAAAACCTGGACCAAGGGCCTGGTACAAGACAGAAAGAAATAGATCATGAGTATCTTATGCCTCATACAGAAGCATCCAACATTGTTCACTCACTCATTGAATTTATCAAATTACTGCATATAAAACTGAAAACACACACCCATACACAACTAGAAGAGACTTTATTCTTGTGAACAAAAATCGAAAAATCAAACTAGTGATAACCTGGGCTATGGATGTAAAGCACTCTAACAAAGGAAATAGATCTCTGTCAGAATCCCGTAGCTGTTGCCATTTTTGAATTAGTGGAGGCATAAGAATGGCTAGATACTTTGCCTGAACAAGACAATGACAAAAGAACAAAAGGACTTATGCATCAAACATCCAATGACGTGTAATGCAGTTATATTACAATGATTTAACTTTACCTGATTGAGTTCTGCACCAACAGCATCTGCTAGAGTTCCAATAGCATCATACAAAATCCGAAGATTTCTCCTCTGAAATGAAGGTCAAAGTTAACGGTAAGCAAAGGAAATCAAACACGCACGACAGCAAACTTCACATAATCAAAATTGCTCATTAGAACCACAGTTTTGGATATTATTATATGACATTAGACACTAAAAACTAAGTGAAAAAAGACAAAAGCATGTCCTGCACTATCACCCAAACTGCTACACCTCAATATGTAGATTTAGAAGGATAAATGGGGAATGGTGGATTACAAGGTTTACTTCCCCAAGGTAATCTAGTGACGAGACAACCGTCAATGTAATCTAGAGCACTTTGATCTTATAAATATTTCAGCTAAACATTCTTTATTCATATTAATATGTACACTAAATACTCACAGTATAATGCAGTTCATTATTTTATCAACAAATTTCAGGTACAGGGCAAAAGAGACTCCCATTTTAATTTAATTCTTTTTTCTTCATGTCGTATGATTCACATTCAAGTGCATCAACAACACCAAGAGTTTGATAAAAGGAATAACACATCACTTTAGGGATCTATACATAAATCTGATGCATATATATATCTCAATGTTCATATAGACTGGTCACTCGGTGAACCATGAAAATAGTTTAGATTCAATATCACACTATTATAATTCACTGCACCTTTGCAATTCTTCTGACAGACTTCAAAAAGTAACCCAATGAATATAGCTCTCGATTGGAAAAGTTCAATGTCCAGTTTTAATTTTCATCGGCAGATACTCAAAAACCCTAACTGTCAATCAGGGACAAATGATAAAGGCCAACTCTTTTTCAAATCCATCATAACACAAATTTCAACCCCCTATGAAGGCCTATAATTTTAAAAGAAAAATCTTAAAACCATTTGCATACATCTCAAGGGGATTTAAATATCACAAATAACTTTTTCAGAGTCACCCTTTCCCAGTCAAAAGTAAAAGGCTCCAACACAATTGTAATAGCATGATAGGATAGTTAATATGATTACTCACTTGATATTTACCGAAAGCAAACATGAGGTGTTGTAGGATAACTTCAAGACGAGGAGCTAACTCTTCTGCTGCTTCCTGCAGTATTGGTCTCTCTCCTCTCTCTCTCTCATCTCTCTCTCTCTCCTCTCTCTCTCCTCTCTCTCTCCTCATCCCTCTCTCTCTCTCTCTCTCTCTCTCTTCTTCTCTCTCTCTCTCTCTC